>CP139509.1:437924809-438113542 GCA_021014915.2 Artemisia tridentata subsp. tridentata | reverse complement strand
CCAACATCACAGAAGACAAACGACGGGGATACTGTATCGCTTCAAATGAAGTTCCCATAAAGTTACTGTACTTAAAACAGACGAACCAATTTTTTAAGTGAATTTTTTTGTATAGAATTATTTTGAACATAATGAACAGACATAGTAGGAGTTACTTGGTTAGTTGTTTCATTATACCCATTTCATCTCATACACAACAATTTTAGGTTTGGAGTATGAATCGTTCGATGATTGTGGCTATTGGACGGGTTGGTAATAACATGTCATGTGGTCGTTTCCCATAGCTGATTACAGTTTCATATGGTTATTGAAAGGTCTGTTGCACATCTTAACAAATAGCCTTATTATTTAACTTAGGTTGACTTTAACTCACTTTAACACTAATTAAAATTAAGTTTGGTACCGAAATGAGATTAAGGTGTTCCAGTAGACAAATTAGAGCAAATGTATTAGAAAAGGAAAAGGCTTAAGCTTGTTTATGTTGATGGATGCCAAAGTATTCTATTCACGTTAACCCGTTTAGGTGGTTGTAAGTGTTTTTTTTTAATAAACGTACAGAGGTATAAACAACCTCGAACACGATTAATATGATTCCTCATTTTAGTCTCAACATATTTAAATTTTTTGAATAAGTAAATATAAACTGCCCTAAAAAGTGTCGGAAACAGTCATGCGCGATATCTTGTTAGGTCGACACATTTCAACTGAAGTTAAAACGGGTAAAAAAAAAACTCATCCTTTTAAAATTGGTATTAGCAAGAGTATAAATACTTTTTGGTTAAGAAAAATTGGTTTTCAAGAAGTAGGACTCAGACAGCTCTTAGAGGGTAGTGTTAAACATTTTAGACCGCAGGCTGAACCGAACCGAAAAACCGGGCCGGACCGTTTGTATTTCGGTTCGGTCCTTGGTCCGGTCTTACGCACAACTGGACATTATGCTTTGATGGACCGGACCGGACCGAACCAGACATGAACCAAACATTTTGGTCCGGTGTATTAGGCCAAATCGGTTTTCGGTCTGTTTCGATTTTGCTCGGTCATGTCCAATTTTTGAACCGTGTTCAACCCTATTAGATGGTGTTCATTGCGGCTTATATTGCTGGCTTATGGCTTACGTGATTTTGACATAATAAACTTATAAAAGCTGAAAATTTTCAAAATAAACTAAAACTAAAAAAAAAAAAAAAAAAAAAAAAAGTAAATGAGCCTAAAATCAAATAAGACATGAACAAAATGAAATATACTTATTCCCAAACAACTCCTTTCGTGAAAATGTGAATATCCCTCCCTCCCCATAGTTTTAGGGCAAGAACAAACAGTGGCATCGTATAATATCATTTCTAAGGTACATAATATCACACGCCTATTTTTAATTAATTTTACTTTTTCATTTTTTATAATTTAATTTCCTTATGTAATTTATAATTGCTAATTCTAAACTTGAATGATAATTTGTAGAATTGAACCTGTGTTTATTACTGGTGTCAACAGTAATCTGGCTTATATTGTAATTAGATTCAACAATACTTTAAATAACCTTATTGCACCTAATATGTTGTTAACTTTTGTTTATGCTCATTTGCAAATTTTATTAAATTGAAAATTTGCTTGCCGGAGGTCTTTCTGGAAGCAGTCTCTTTATCCTTGGGTTGGGGTGTGTGCTGTCTACATCTCACCTCCCCCGGTTCCTTGCTCTGGCGGGATTGGTTATTGTTGTAGTTGTAGATTAAATTGAAATTATTACACCGAAATGTAACTTACCTTCACATTTCTGTCATTATATGTAAATAATATTGTTTCTTTTCCATACTTTTAGTTTTTAGTTTTTACCATCGTATGTGAGCAACCTAATAAAGTAGATAAGTTTTGATGCCACATCACTATAACACTTTCTATAGAAGATTGCTCGCGCACAATGGTAAAAAGTTGTAAGTATGTTGTTACGTACAACGAAAAAAAAAAAAAAAACATTTTCTTCTTAAATACAACGACAAAAAGGTGAAAGTAAGTAACATTTGGTGTAATCAAGGCTTTAAAGTATCTTGAGAAGTAAAGCCCACATTAATTTGGAAGTTGAAAACAATCATCGTAAGTACTTGATGTGTAAAATCGCATTAAAGCTGCTTTACTTTTTTTGTAACTGAAGGACTTAAAACGGTACATTTCATTTCGCGGAACACAAGTTTGTCATGATACTTGTATTGTAGGTTCTTGTTTGCTTTCTGATTTGTGTCATATTTTTGTCAGCTCAGGTTATAATGTTTCCCTCGTAAGCTAATCCTTTAGTAAACGAAAATATGGTTTTAATGGATAATCTCCCAGACCAATTAATTTGGGAAATTTTCAGCAAGATCAAGAAAACAGTCGACCGAAACTCAGTATCTTTGGCTTGTAGGCGGTTCCATAATCTTGAAAACGAACAAAGAAGACACCTTCGTGTGGGCTGTGGATTATACCCCGCAAATGAAGCTTTGACTTCTTTATGCAACAGATTCCCAAACTTAAACAAAGTCGAAATTACATATTCTGGTTGGATGTCAAAATTGGGTAAACAATTAGAAGATACTGGTCTTTCCATACTGTCCAACACCTGCCCATTTTTAACAGATCTCACCTTAAGTTACTGCACTTTTATAACCGATGCCGGTCTTAGCTCATTATCTTCTTGCTCAAATCTTTCATCTTTGAAACTAAACTTTACTCCGAGAATCACCGGTTGTGGCATATTTTCAATCGTTGTCAGCTGCAAAAACCTTAAAACACTGCATATTATTCGCTGTTTAAACCTTAATAACCTTGAGTGGCTCGAGTGTCTTGGAAGGCTAGAAACACTTGAAGATCTGTGTATAAAAAATTGTAGGGGTATTGGAGAAGGTGCTTTAGTTAAGCTTGGGCCCACTTGGAGTAACATAAAACGTTTGCAGTTTGAGGTTGACTCAAACTATAGGTACATGAAGCTTTATGACCGGTTGGCTGTTGATTTATGGCAAAAACAGTGGATCCCGTGTGAGAATATGTTAGAATTAAGTCTGATAAATTGCATGATTAGCCCGGGAAGAGGGATAGCTTGTATATTGGATAAATGTGAAAAACTGGAAAAGATTCATTTAGACATGTGTATAGGTGCACGAGACTGTGATATCATTGGTTTAGCACAAAACTCAAAGAATCTCAAGTCGATTTCAATCAGAGTACCATCAGATTTTTCACTTCCCCTTTTAATGGAAAACCCATTAAGACTAACAGACGACAGTTTGAAAGCAGTGGCTCAAAACTGCACACAGCTCGAATCAGTCTCGTTATCTTTCTCAGATGGTGAGTTCCCTTCATTATCTTCGTTTTCACTTGCTGGGATTCTTGGACTGATCAGAACATGCCCCATAAAGAACCTATATTTGAATCGTGTTTATTCTTTTAATAATATTGGGATGGAAGCTCTTTGTTGTGCTGATCATCTTGAAACTTTAGAACTTGTGAGGTGTCAAGAAATAAGTAATGAAGGGCTTGAACTTGTGGCTCATTACCCGCGACTGAGAGAGTTGAGGTTAACCAAGTGTTTAGGAGTTACTGATGACGGGTTCAAGTTGCTAATCGGTTCTTGCTAATTGGAAGTTCTGGTTGTGAATGATTGTCCTCAGGTATCTTATAGGGGTGTGCAAGGTGCTGCTAAATCTGTCTCTTTTAAGCAAGATTTGTCATGGATGTATTGAATTTCAAGTGTTTCAGGTTGGTGAAGTGTTAAACTTTGTTGTAAAGTATATACATTTGTGCAACTGTTACTACATGTTATGGTTTTATTTTATAATCGTTGTATGTCAAATATATTATGGTTAATGATGTAAGTGCAAATTTGACAGTTTATATCCATGTTGGGTAGGTTTGTGTTGGTTTTGTGACACTGCTGTTGTTTTGTTCTATGTTAAAAGAAAAGTTTAGGCGGAAAAATGGGGTGGATGGACGGGTTGGAAACATGTCATGATCGTCTCAAGTATTATCATGAAATCGAACCAAATACATCCAAGTGTGGTAGTGTTTTTGGTCGTGGTTAATAGAAACTATTTCTTGTTCATACCTTGTTCCCCACTTGGAGCAGCAAGTGTGGTTTCAACTTGCCTATCACTTTCCTCCTCCGCAAGTCCACCACTGACTCGCCAAGTTGCTCCTTGTCATTCTTCCATCGTGAACCTCGTCAGTTTTGTACCATTTCAAAGAAAATAGAGGGCAAGTACCAAGCCCGCTTTATGACAGTGACAATTTCAGGCAAAGACAAATGATCCGATCTTGTAGTCAACTACCTGGATTATTCAAAATAGAATAGACTGGATTAGCGAGATCCGTTTTCATCTGAACCCCATCTTGTTAAGCCTAGGAGGCATGAGCTATATCTTACATAGGCAAGGCGCTATGGCCATAACGAGCTATTAGCCAATATTTTTCCTTAATTAATTGTATAAATACCCTTTTACACATGCATTTTCAAAAATACACTTTCAACATGAGTTATTCTGACGAAGAAAGAGCCAACAAGTTCTTAATGTTTTACTATTGGAATAAATACCACAAGGACACACATTCTGCATGATCAAATGGGTGTCGAAGAACGTCTTTTAGACGAATAGTTTGGCAACACACCAGAATACCCGATAAGGTTTTAAGGCGGCAATAACGTATGAGTTTAAAACTCTCTATCAATAGTCGAAGGTATAACTAATTACAATGTTGAACATATTCTCTAGCACCTTTTGTTTTTTAAGTCACGACCCGATGCTCTTGGTTGAATGAATGACTATTAGTCCTATAATGAAATGCACATCCACAATAGGACACAACACACGATGTTTTTATTAAATATTTAAAATTTGGTGAAGGTTGTAGTCGTGATAGTTTAGACTATTTTACTATATGTATATGAGATTTATTGTTGGGAATTAAATGATCCAAGAATTTGTACTGCTGGAAGATTACACTAACAGTACAAACTGTTAGTGTAATATTGAAGACGGCTGAAGAATAACTAATAATACAAACTGTCAAGTTAGTACTGCTAGTATATAAGTGATGGTACTGCTGCATGATAAGACTTTAGAAGACGTGTCAAGGATAAGTATGGTATAGATTGTATGTATATCACAATTAGTTAGAAATATATGGGTAGATACTTATCTTGTAAATGACTCCTTATGTCTATAAAAGGAGGTCCTAGGTTAGATGTTTATGTACGAGTCATATAAGTTTTTGTTAAGATTCAAGGTCTTTGTAACCCTAGTGATATTGAGATCACTCGTATTATTTGCTAATAATATTGAATCGTTTGGAGTTATACATTGTGTTCATTATTCACACTGTGTTACTGTTACATCAAGCAAAACCTTCTAAGTATTGTTAAGTAGATTCCGCATACTTAACAATAGAACCTCAAAGTATCTTAAACACATTATAAAGGAGTTACATCCTCAGTGTTTGTTCCTCTCAAGTGGTATCAGAGCTAGGTTGATACTTTGATTTAGAAGAACTCTTTTTCAAGATAATGGATATGGAAAACACACAAACCAACATGGCTGCTAAGTTGCCTATGCTGAAGCAAAACGACTTTGAGATGTGGAGGCTGCGAATCGAACAATACTTCCAAGTGCAGGACTATGCACTTTGGGAGATCATTGAAGAAGGTAATTCTTTTAAGCCTTCAACATCTGTATCAACAGTTAATGGTGAAGAAAAGACTGTTGTAAATACCTCTCCAGTGACTGCAGAAGAGAAGCTGCAAAAGAAAAATGATGTCAAGGCTAGGAGCTTGCTGATGATGACTATTCCCAATGATCAGCTTCTAAACTTCAGCAAATACAAGGATGCAAAGTCCTTGTTTGAAGCAATCACTACTCGGTATGGTGGTAATGAAGCCACCAAGAAGACCTAAAAGACTCTACTGAAGCAAAACTTTGAAAACTTTAGTGCTACAAGTAATGAGTCTTTAGATCATATGTTTAACAGGTTGCAAAAGATTGTCAGCCAACTGGCTGTGCTTGGAGTTGAAATTCCTCAGGAAGATCTTAACTCTAAGTTCTTGAGGAGTTTACCTGCTGAATGGGCTATGCATGTGGTGGTCTGGAAAAATAAACCAGACATTGATACTATGAGCCTCAATGATCTATACACCAACTTCAAGATTGTTGAGCAAGAAGTGAAGAAAGCTGGAGGTGCTAGTTCAAGCACTGGGAACATGGCTTTTGTGTCATCTCCCAGTAATTCAAGTCTAGATGAGGTGAAAAGTGGCTGTAGGAGTTAGTACTGCTAACCCTAGTGTTAGTACTGCTGGCTCATCTACCAGTACTACTGGTATCCTGAATGATACTACCTATTGTGCATTCCTGACCAGCCAGAATGATGGGTCAATGCTGACACATGAAGATCTACAGGAGATTAATGATGATGACTTGGAAGAGATGGATCTCAAGTGGCAGATTTCACTTCTTAGCATGAGGGCTAAGAAATTCTATCAAAGAACTGGCTAGAAGATCAACATCAGTAGTAATGATACTGCTGGTTTTGACAAATCTGAGGTAGAATGCTATAACTGTCACAAGTTGGGGCATTTTTCAAGAGAGTGTAGAAGACCCAGGCAACAGGATAGCAAGAATAGGGGGTATGGAAGCAAGCCTAAGGCAGTGGAAGAGCCTGAGACATCTTCAAAGGCTATGGTGGCTATTGATGGTCTAGGCTATGACTGGAGCTTCATGGCAGATGAAGAGGAAGCACCTGCTGAGATGGCACTTATGGCCTTCTCTGACTCAGAGGTACTATCAGCTAAAAGTTGTTCTAAAACATGTACTGCTCTTAAAGAATATGAAACTTTAAAGAAACAATATGATGAGCAGAGGATTGAATTAAACCAAACAAATTTTAATTTGTCTAATCATAAAAGAGGTTTAGCAATCCTAAAAGAACAAATTGTGCATTATAAGAACAATGAGTCTGTTTTTACTGAGGACATAGTTGTACTTAAGAGAGACTTGACTCTTAAAAATGCTGAGATTAGTTTCCTTAAAGCTGAATTAGACAAAATCATTAAGGCAAAAGAAAACATTCAATTAACTGTAGACACTTTGAAGTATACATCAAAAGGTGTTAATAAAATTATAGATTATCAAATGGTTAATAAGGCTAAGTCTGGGTTGGGCTATAAAACATGTCCACCTCCTCATAGAGGAGTGCTTGCACCCCCAGGAATTGACCTAGAGCATACAGGTTTGACTGAGTTTCAACAACCTAAGTTAGAATATGGTTGTAAGGTTAAAGAAAGTATTAAAGTAGATAAACCTGATGTTTTGAATGAGCCTTTTGAGAGTGCAAGTGACACATCTCTTACTGAGGATAATGTGTCTACTGATAGGAACTCAGATGCTCCCATCATTGAAGATTGGGAATCTGATGAGGAAGATCAGGTTGTAGCTAAGCATGATGTGGTAAAGTTAGAAGGAACCAATGTTCCTAAGGTGGTTAGTAATGAAACTGTTAAGCCTACAATTAATGTAAAACTAGTTAGGAAAACAGTTAGATATTCTGAGATGTATACATCCACAGGCAAGCCAAGAGGTAACCAGAGAAACTGGAATGACCTCAAGTCCCATCAATTAGGAAGTGACTTTGTCATGTACAATAGGGCTTGTTTTACTTGTGGTAGCTTTGACCACCTTCAGGCTTTTTGTCAAAACCATCATGGGAGAAAGATGGTTATAGGGAACAACAGGGTAATTGGGAACACAAGTCACAAGGTGAACTCAAACTCACCCCAATGCTAATAGAATGACTCCCAGAGCACTTTTATTGAAGTCTGGCCTCAAACCAATTAGTACTGCTCGACCAACAGTTAGTACTGCCAGACCATTTAAAACTGTTAACCCTAAACCAGCAGTTTCAAGTGCAAAACCAACTTTCAAACATGCACAACAAACTGTTAAAAGGCCTTTTCACAAGAAAGCAGTGGTTCAAAATAAAATTTGGAAACCAAAGGTTCAAACTGCCAGGCCAGCAGTTCATACTGCTAGACCAGCAGTTAGTACTGGTGAGCCTAAAAACACTGCTAGGGAAAAAAGGGCAAATGTTGTTAAGGCCTCAGCATGTTGGGTATGGAGACCAATCAAACCCAATGGTGCATCAATTGTATTAAAGAGATTTGACTATATTGATGCATGAGGCAAACCCAAGTCAGTGATGGCTTGGGTACCCCAAGGAAACTAATTTCCTTATTTTATGTGCAGGGACATTCACAGGATGATGAGAAAGATCAAGGTTATGCAGACAATGGATGTTCCAGGCACATGACAGGCAACATGTCCTATCTTTCAGACTTTCAACCAATTGATGGAGGATATGTTACCTTTGGGGGAGGAATAGGAGGAAGGATTACTGGTAAAGGCACCTTGAAAACCGGTAAATTAGACTTTGAAGATGTGTACTTTGTGCAAGAGCTTAAGTATAACCTGTTTAGTGTCTCACAAATGTGTGACAAAAAGAACAAGGTTCTTTTTACTGACACTGAATGTCTTGTGCTTTTCCCAGACTTTAAGTTGCCTGATGAAAGTCAGGTTCTACTTAAAGTTCCAAGAAAGGGCAACATGTACAGTGTTGATATGAAGAAGATTGTTCCTAAAGAGGCTCTTACTTGTCTTGTTGCAAAAGCCACATTGGATGAGTCCATGTTATGGCATAGAAGACTTGGTCATGTCAACTTTAAAACCATTAATAAAATTGTTAAAGATGGTTTGGTAAGAGGCTTGCCTCAAAAACGTTTTGAAAATGACCAGACTTGTGTTGCATGTCTCAAAGGCAAACAACACAAGGCTTCTTGTAAGACCAAGACCCAGAACTCTATTACTCAACCTTTGTTTATGTTGCATATGGACTTGTTTGGTCCTACATCTGTGAGTAGTATTATGCATAAGAAGTACTGTCTTGTAGTTACTGATGACTATAGTTGTTGTTCCATTTACACGCTTAGAGTTAACTAGAAAGTTAATCTATTTGTGTTTATGACTAATACAATGTTATGATTAATTCTAACAGTTATAAAACGTGAATATAAAAACTCAAGGTAATTTTCAACGTTTAAATTCTTATTAGAAATGAATCAAAGAATCTATACCCAAGTGTTTTGCGGAACAAACACTTGGGATTGAATAGACAAGGTATGGTGGTGTCTCCTATCTAAACTCAAGTTTTGCTTGAGTGGTAACAATGTGACCTCACTGAGCAATCTCAGGGATGCGTTACTCTTTGTAGGAGAGAAGTTGTTTTGCAAAAGTCTAAGCTTTAATTGTACAAAACGCCCACAACTTCTCCCCTTCTCAATCTATTTATACACAAGTAATCTGAGTAAAAGTAATTAAAATATTATAAGTTGTTGAGCAAGTTGTTGAGCAAGCGTGTCTGACAATTACAACAGTAATTGTTATTTCCAAGAACCAATAGAAATGGCCTATTAAGTCTTTAGAAGTGGTTGGTCTGACACTCCAAGACTTTAAGCCGTCTTAGGAAGGATTTCTTCCTGACAAGATAAGATTTGATCTTATCTTAAATCCTTCCTAGATATTTCTGCCTTTCTTCTCAGGCACTTAGTTCTTCAGGACACGCTTCTCAGTTATCATTCATAATTACTTCATTGTTGTTGAGGAGACTGGGGTTCAGTGAGTTCTTGTCCAACACTCACTGAACCATCATCTTCTTCTTTGGCTTAAGTGCTACTTCAGGGAGTACCGCCTTCCTGTGTAGTGAATCCTTCTTCTTGAATTCGCCTTAAGCATCCTGAAGATGACTCACTGAGAGGCTGTTCTCTCAGTGACTTGAATTGTTCTCGGTTTTTCAAATCATGTTTTAAGTATTCTTGGGTTTTTCATGACCCAACAATCTCCCCCTATTTGGATATAAATTATTCCTAAGTGTTTTGATCAGTTATGAGTGAGCTAATGACTTCTACTCATACTGAATGTACTAGAATGTAAATAAGGACACTGAAATAATAAAAACATCATCTTATTGATATCATTACAAGTCCTAACAAGCTAAGTACAAAAAGGGATAGTGGGGGTATTCAGGAAGATCTATCAGTTCAACTTAATACCAAGGGCTTCAAGCTTGGGCTTCTTTGACTGCAGCTCTTGTTGGTCAGGGTGCTCATGGATTTTCTTTTTCAGATTTTGACAAAACTTCACATTTTCAGGACTCTTGAGTGGAGAGGCCATCATTAGAAAACCAAGCATGGCTTTGATCCCTGACAAATCAATATCACTCCACCTTTGGAAGGCTTTGTCTCCGAACTCATCAAAGAAGAACAAACCTCTTTCAGGTTGTTCGATGACCATATTGTTCCTGAAAGGAACACCTTCAAGGAGAGCCCTATTGCAGTCATGACCAGGAACCTTGATCTCAGGCTCAGCTTCTATCTTCTTTCTTTTCCTTGAAGAAGACTGAGAGGGAGCTGGTTGTGCTGAATCAGGAAGAAGAGATGGAGTGCCAAGTTCCTGAGGTGTAGCTGCCAATCTTTCGTACCTCAGACTCAGGGACTTCAACAGGCTAGGGACCACAACATTTGATTTCTTTGCAATTAATGGACCCAACTCATCCAATTCTGTGATCCCAAAGTCAGCGAATCTGAATGGGGTATGAACATCAAAGTTTCTCATGTCAGCACCTCTGTAGACAGTAACTGAGGCAGGATTGGTGTTTCGATGAATATGAACATCAGTGATTGGTTCTGGCTTCAACCTGTTAGTCATATACCACTGATATTTCTTAATCCTGTTCTGCCTGATCTCTTCAGCCCTTTTATTCCTTTCCTCCCTTTTCTTCCTGAGATTGATCATCTCCTCAGTCTGAGCTTTTACAAAGGTCATACCACCCTCTCTTCCTGAGAGATCCTTAGCCTCAAGACCAATCTTCTCAGCCTCTTCATGAACAACCTTAATAATAGCAGGCTTGCTCACCTTTTCTTCCTCCTTTAACTTCTTCTTTGCTTCCTCTTTCTCTAGGTAAGCACTGAGTTCATCAGCTGAGAAGTGGTGAAGAACTCCATCAATGTCATACGGGATCCTGGGTGGTGATTCAGGATCCTTTGCTACTGTGATTGGTGCAGGTTGAGGCTCAGGTTCAGTGAGGATGCCTTTGCCTTTATCTTGATGGGTGGTAGAAGCTTCAGGAATCTCCCCCTCAGTGTGAGAAGGAGGAGAAGGAGGTTGTTGGCTTGTTGAAGCTTCAGGGACTCCAGTGTCTTTCTCCCCCTCAACTGTTGCTTGAGCCATGGTGATAGCAAGAGTTGGAGTCACTGGAGCAGCAGGACCCTTGAAAGCCTGATAGATCTCAGTCATCATAGATTTGATGTCCGAGGTTTCTTGCTGAAGAGTTGAGATTTTATTCGCAAGAGATGCCTGAGAAGCTTCGATGCCTGACATCCTTGACCCAAGAGACCATGCCAAGGATGTTGAAGATTGTGCCCAAGTACCCAGATGTTTTTCCTAAAGACCCAAAGAAGTCTTGATTGAGTCCAATGAAGAACTAAGACCCTGAATATTAGAATCCTTCAGTAAGCTGAGAAGATCACTGAATTCAGCTGATTGCTTCTGGTAAGTCTCAGCAGCCTGAAGGACCTTCTTGTTGAGTTCCGGGTCATCCTTGACAGCTGTTTGAATAGTTCCAAGGCTTTTGGTGATGCTTTCAAGAGCAAGATTGGACTTTCTGAGATGAAGATCAATAGCTGTCAGGGAGTGATTGGTGTCAGAATGCATTTCGTTCACATCATCATGATAACTTTCAACATCTGCCTTCAGGTTGGCATAGTGAACAGCTGCTTCAGCGTGATGATCGAACATCTCTTCAGAGAGACCAGTGTAAAGAGCTCTATTGGTCTTGAGCAGGAACTTGACCAATTTTCTTTCAGTGAGGGGAAGAGAGTCATCATACTTTTTGAGGATGTCCCCAGTATCAGAAGAATCAGAAGATTGAGAACCTGACTCTTCACTTTGGCGTGGAGATGACTGATGTGATTGTTCAGGTTGTTCGGGTTGTACATCAGTCTCCATATCCTCACCTGCCTCAAAAATTTCCTCTTCACTCTCTTCCCTGAGCTCTTCATCAGACTCAATAAAAGCCTGAAAGTCCCCCATGGACTCAATACCCAAAAATTCAACCGGCTCCTCTTTATAAAAAGACTCGCCTTTGGTTTGGTCAGGTCCTGACCCCGTTGTCATAATAACTGAGTGGGTTTGCTCAGCCTGACTAGCCATAATAACTGGGGTAACACCAGCCTGGCTTTTGGGGGCAGGTCCTGAGAGGATTGGACAGCCTGAGGGGTTTATGGGTTCCGTATCAGCGGGTTGTTTCTTTCCCTCTGAGTCTTTGTCCCCCTTAGCACCTTCAACCACTGATGGGTGTTTTCCAGTGGTATCACTAGGTACTGATTGTGAAAGTTGGTGGACCCCCTTCCCATCAGGATTGTGCTGGCCTTTTGGGGATTTAGGGTCCTTTTCTCCCTGAGATCCTGAGGGTGATTGCTCAAGAACGTTAGCGGGATGTGAATGTTTGTGGGTCCCCTTCTCAGTAAGGTAGTGCTGCCTTACCGAGGATTTAGAACCCTTTCCTCCCTTGGGAACTGTTTGTTTTTTGACAGTTCCTTCATCGGGATGTGAGGGGGGAATGCTTCCTGATCCCTCTGACTTGTTTATGTCAGTTGAACCATGTGGAAGGGGTGTGCCCGTGGTCACTAAGGATGATTGCTCAGTGACCTCCGTTGGCCTTTGTTTTGAGGTCAAGAGGGTCTCAGAAATGGGTGTCTCAGAGGTCTCGGCCTTTTTCAACCTCTTTTTAAGGTTTAGTTGGTTTTGAGGATCAGTCTCAGTGGCGAGTGGCTTGGGTCTAACCACCTGGCTGGACTGACCCTTCTTTGTCTTCTTCACCTTTTTGGTCGGTGAAGGAACTGGTGAGATAGCGTCGTTACCCTGAATGACTGATTGCATGTATTCAGTCAGGGCAATATGTGTAACCTCACTGATGCTACTAGTGAAGTTTGACTTATGCAGGACGTCAGGCTTCGTACCTTTTGCATCAGGCCTCACGTAGTCAGAACCAAGTAGGTCCTGAAGCACACAGGAAACAAATCTAGGGTAGGACATATGTCTTTGCCTATGTTTTCCTGAGAGCTTAGCAACAAGGACTCGGAAGATTATTCCTCCGATGTCAATTTTTGTACCCTCAAGGAGACTGAACAGCATCAATTGTTGTGATGAGTTCAATTGTTCCGTAGAGGATTTATTTCCACCCAGGACCTGAATGACAAATGTCATCAGTATCCTCCAGATAGGATGGAACCATGTTTTGACTACTGGAGCCTTCTCCAATAAGCCTCCCGCAGACGTTGTAGGACGTCTGGGGTCATGGGGAGCTAAAAAGATCAGTTCATTCTTTATGTCCTGATCAGTAGGGTTGGGTGTAAACGCTTCAGCAAAGTCATGGCCTGTGGCTTTGATGAAGGTTGAGTAGTCAAAGGAGAGGGTTCTGCTCCCATTCATCACCGTGAAGGTGATGATTGACTCTTTGGTGTCTTTGGGGCTGGTAGCCACAGCCGTGCACCAGAATTCCCTCAAAAAGTCATGGTAGATGACTGAGGGGGTGTGGGTGAAAGCCTTTGCAAGAAAACAATTACGAAGAAATTTCATAACGTTCTTGTAGGCTGGGTAGTTTTGTGGATAAGAGAAATTTCCTACCACATTGTTCTTTGTTAGGTCAACGTCCCCAGTGAGGAATTCCACATTGGGGGCGTATGCAATAGCATTAGAAGAAGCCATTTGTGGGTAAGTCTGGGTTTGACTAAGGTTTCTGGGTTTCTAAAGCTTAAGAATACACACACAATTTGTTTTTGAGAATTAAAATGGCAGAGTTTTGCTTAAGTTCTATAAAAACGTGTGTGTGTTTCTTTTGGTTGGGTTATTTATAGGGAAGTGGAGATGGGGGTGTTTTAGACATTTGAGCGATCTTAATTTATTCAAAAAGAATTATTCGAAATTGTTTTGAATAATATGTTTTGAGATCCGCATTTAATGCCAACACTCCACTTTCCTGGTTTGGTGCAACAGTCGAATTGAACAGTTGAGCAGTTCTGCAAAAGTGTAATTTGCAGAGATGAGTCATCACATTTCTGTAATGTGATTGGAGAGGCATTTAATGCCAAGTGGGAATGTGGTGGCCCAGAGGTGGAAGCCAGAAAGGCAAAAAGAACAAATATTCTTAAATTAAATATGAGTTCAGTTACCAACCTCGGACATTTACTAACTAGATACTTAGAGCATTTAAGTCAGTATTTAATGTCTCTTTTCAGGGCCCTGAATGACTTTTCATTCAGTGATGGATTTTCAGGGACTTGGGATTAGTCACTGATGATTCAGTAATATGGAATGATTCCTGAGCTACAAGGATTCAGGAACTTGGGTTTAGTTCCTGAACCCTAAAGATTTCAGGAACTTGGGTTTAGTTCCTGAGGTTGAGGATTCAATGAGATGTTTTCACTGATGTACACATTGAGTCAGGGACCTGAGGTTTTAAGATTTTACACTTCAGTTGGAAGGATTCAATCAGTGGACTGATTCACTATATCCAACATTCCTAATTCAGCTTTCAGCCTTGTGAAAGTTGGTTCATCCAAAGGTTTGGTGAAGATATCAGCTAACTGATATTCAGTAGGGATGAAGTGTAATTCAATGTCACTATTCATGACATGGTCCCTGATGAAATGATATCTGATATCAATGTGTTTTGTTTTCTGATGAAGAACAGGGTTGTTTGAGATTGCAATTGCACTTGTATTATCACAAAAGATGGGTACCATCTTATACTGAATTCCATAGTCACTGAGTTGACTTTTCATCCAGAGTACATTCGCACAACAACTAGCTGCTGCAACATATTCAGCCTCAGCTGAGGACAAGGCAACTGATTGTTGCTTCTTAGCACTCCAACAGACTAGTTTCCCACCAAGTATTTGGCAAGAGCCTGAGGTGCTTTTTCTGTCCATGTTGCATCCAGCATAGTCAGAGTCTGAGTATCCTTTAAGATCAAGTCCTGAGCACTTTGGATAGTATAATCCAAGGTTAGGAGTTCCTTTCAGGTACCTGAATATCCTTTTCACAGCAGTGATATGAGATTCTCTTGGGTCAGATTGATATCTGGCACATAGACATACTGAGAATTGGATATCAGGCCTTGATGCAAGTAGATACATCAGTGATCCTATCATTCCTCTAAAGAGAGTTTGATTTACTGGTTTACCAGTGAGATCAGGACCAAGGTTGTTTGGGAGGACCATGGGAGTTTTGACTGAGGCACAGTCACTGAGATCATACTTCTTCAGTAGATACTTTACATACTTCTCTTGACTGATAGTGGTTCCTATATCAGTCTGCTTGATCTGTAGACCAAGGAAGTATGTCAGTTCTCCCATCATGCTCATTTCAAACTTCTTTGCCATTAGTTTTTCAAATTGTTTGCAAAGTTTGAAACTTGTTGAGCCAAAGATGATGTCATCAACATACACTTGTACTAGTATGACATCATTATTTGTCTTATAGATAAACAATGTGTTGTCTATCTTGCCTCTGACAAATTTGTTTTGGATTAAGAAGGCTGAGAGAGTCTCATACCATGCCCTAGGAGCTTGCTTTAGTCCATAAAGGGCTTTGTTAAGCTTACAGACATGATCAGGAGACTCATGGCTTTCAAATCCAGGAGGTTGCTGAACATAAACTTCTTCTTTCAGTAAACCATTTAAGAATGCACTTTTAACATCCATTTGGTATACTCTGAAGTTCATGTATGTAGCAAAAGCAAGGAAGATCCTGATGGCTTCCATCCTTGCTACTGGTGCAAATGTTTCTTCATAGTCAATACCTTCTTGTTGATTATAGCCTTTGGCTACAAGTCTGGCTTTGTTTTTAATGACTATGCCATTTTCATCAGTTTTGTTTTTGAATACCCATTTCATGCCAATGACTGAGACATTCTCAGGACATTTGACCAAGGTCATTACCTTGTTTCTGTCAAATTGTTCCAGTTCATCATGCATGGCCTGAACCCAACTTGGATGTGTAAGTGCTTCTTTAACACTTTTGGGTTCAATTATGGAAATGAAGTCCACAAATAGGCATTCATTGGCTGAGGCTGCTCTTAGACTAGCAGCCATGCTCCTGGTGAGCATGCCTTCAGTAGGCTCTCCAATAATATTGACAAGTTCAATGTCCTGAGACCTAGTCCAACTTTCCTGAGGTCCTGGATACTGATTTGAACTTGTGGAGGCCTGATTTGGTAGAGGGGTTGGTTCTGGAGTAGACACATGATCATTGATTAGATCTTGAGTGTCTACCTGATCACTGAGATTGTTTGGTTCTTGAGCATTTTGAACAGACTGATTAATTTCATCAGTGTTTGCATGTGCCTGAACAAACTCAGTGATGGTTGGGTTAGGTAGGTTGTGAGGGATTATGTAATAGGAGAGGTTAGCATCATCTTGATACTGAGTAGAAGGATTGTTTTCAGGAAGATATTCATCAGGAGGATATCTTGAAGAATTATCAATTCCTATCTCTTCTACTGAGGCAGTTGAGAACCTGATTGCATCAGTGCTCTCATCAAAGGTAACATGTAATGTTTCCTCAGTCTGTTGTCTCCTTGTGTTGAACACTCTGAAGGCTTTTGAGACAAGTGAGTATCCCAGGAAGTATCCATCATCAGCTTTTGCATCAAATTTCCCTAAGTGATCCTTGTGATTATGAATAAACACAGGACACCCAAAGACATGAAAGTAGCTGATGTCAGGGATTCTTCCTTTGAATAACTCATATGGGGTTTTCCCATGTCTCTTGACAATGATGGATCTGTTTTGTGTATAACAGGCAGTTTTGACTGCATCAGTCCAAAAATGGTTGGAAAGGACTGATCCACATAGCATTGTCCTAGCAGCTTCAATGAGTGTTCTATTTTTCCTTTCAGCAACACCATTTTGTTCAGGTGTGTATGGAGAGGAAAAGTTTTGGGAAATACCTTTCTCATCACAGAAACATTCAAGTTCATAATTTTTGAACTCAGTCCCATTGTTAGTTCTAATCTGTTTGACCTTAATGTCATTTTGATTTTCAATGTTCCTGACAAAGGACATGATTGTTTCAGCTGCCTGACTCTTTTTGATCAGGAAGAATACCCAAGTGTATCTAGAGTATTCATCTACTATGACCAGAGTATACTTCTCATGGTTAATAGACCTTGGACTGATAGGTCCAAATAGATCCATATGGAGAAGATGTAGGCAGTTCCTGATGGAAAAGTTGGTTTTGGTTTTAAAGGATGCTCTGTGATGTTTACCTTTTTCACAAGCTGAGCATAGTTTATCCTTTGAAAAAACAAGTGATGGTAAGCCAAGGACCTTGTTTTGTTTTACAAGATTGTTTATGTTTTTAAAGTTCAGGTGGGTGAGTCTCTTATGCCAAATCCTGTTAAGTGTATCAGTGGCCTTAGCAAAGAGACAAGTTCCATTCTGAGTTAGACTAGACATGTCTAATACATAAACATCTTGTCTTCTTGGTGCAATGAGGACAATTTCCTTATTTGCATTGAAGATTGTTCCTTGCTTATCATCAAACTGAACTATGTATTTTGCATCACATAGTTGACTGACACTAATCAGATTGTACTTAAGACCATTTACATAAGCTATCCTAGTAAAGACGATACCATTGCAGTTTACTGAACCATAACCCTCAGTGAGACATGATGAATTATCAGCAAATATCACTTTGGGTCCTGGTTCTTGATGCGTGGTTTTGTGACCTTACAACAGGTTTTACCTCTCGAGGGATCTCAAGAGGCTTACAACCCCACCAGGCAGTGTACCTGACCGATGTAGTATAGTGTAGTGGTAAGTACGGGGGATTGATCGTTCTCCACAGGGAATAGTGTTCGTTAGGTGTGAAAGACTACTCTAATAGGTCTAAGGGTTGAGGAAGATTCTTTTTGTGTTTTTATAATTTTTTATGAAAGCAAGTAAAATCTCGGGTTTGAAAGAGTGGGCGGAATTAGTTGCTAGTCAACTAACCCAAATAACTACAAATGCAAATAAAATAAATAACTGAAAATAAAATGTTGGTGAGAAACTTATGTGTAGAGAAATGTGTTTACTTAGATTTCCTTACTCCCTAACTATCTTTTACCGGTTAATTAGTGTGTATTAGTCGCGTGGATGACGGGTGTATTCCTTAATACCATTCGTGGGGTGGCGTACTTACTTCCCCAACTCTACAAGCTCCTACTTCACTCCTATGTCGAGCCGGCTAGGAAGCTCCTAACATGGGATCACTAGAATTCGCTTGTGCATTAAATACAACCATAAAAACCTTTAGTACGCATTTGGTTCATGTTTCTTAAGACGTTCAAGCAAGTTACCGAATAGGAAGTTAGCCAGTTTTCTTAAGCCTAACATAGATAAACAATCATCCAACACAACTAATAACACACTAATAACCAATAATCAATAGCTAGGTTTCATTAGATCTAAGCAAACACAAGATAAATCTAGCCTAACATGTTAAACAAAAGACAAGAATAAGATAGAATCAAACAACACATAGACATATTGAATGATTAATTGATAACTTATCTTCAATGTAACATGGAAGATCTCAAGGCAAAAAGCCTTGAAAAAGAAGCTAAATTCGTCTTAGGGTTTTCTCCCAAAATTCCACACACTAAGCTCTCCTCTAATGACAAAAAATTAGAAAACTATATATAGATTTTTGGATATGACGGCGTCACGTTATAGAGTGTGACGCCGTCACCTCGCCGCTTCTAGGGTTCCCGGATGACCTTCTTGACGCCGTCCCTCTTTAGCTCTTCCAAAATCCATTCTGGCTTATCAAGGCTTGACGCCGTCGAACCTTGAACGTGACGCCGTCCCCTTTTGATTTAAGCCGTGACGCCCTTGATCAAGTTAAAGCGTGACGCCGTCAGAATTCACATGCTATTTTCACTGGCTTATCATGAGTAAATTTCACGTCCAACTTTTCTTGCCAAGGCATGACGCCGTCTGGGGTTAAATGTGACGCCGTCAAAGGTAACTTTCAGCCGATTTTTGAGACTTTGCCGTTTTCTTCACTTTTATGCTCCAAAAACGTCCAAAATGCCTCCTTTTCCAGATTTCTCCTCAAAAGTACCTAAAATGACAAAAGGAACGATTTAGGGCGATATTTGATCAAATAAATACGATTTAGGGCTTAAATGACCCCTTAAAAGCGGTACACTTTTCGCTTCATCAAATACCCTTACACTTGAGATTTGCTTGTCCTCAAGCAAATGTGCTTTTATTCTAATCAAAATACAAGTTAGGGGTCATTTAACGCTAATATAAAAGTAATTACAACAAACAGTCGTTCCACTTTAATCATAATAAGCACGGAGATTACATACTAGCACCTCACAAGTAGTGTTTAGATACTCACATCTCTCAAGTGTCATCAAAATAAATCTCATAAATGAAAACGGATAATATCTCTCACTACCTGTCATAGCAAATAGATTACCATAGGCTTGGGAAAGGATCGAAAACCTCCTCCACTAGGCGTAAGCACCAAAGATAAACTATCAAAGAGGGCTTTTAAATGGGTTATAACGTTAGGTGTAGGGAAAAGGAAAACACGGTTTGGTTGGATAAAGGATATTTTACTGGTGGCGAGTTAATGATCTTGATCAATTACATGTACTATACAATGTTGCTAAGCCAAGACTAGACTCAATCTTAAGCTAGAAATGAAATAACAAAAACAAAAACAAAAACATAAAACAAACATAAAATGAAACGGGATGCGATCCGACACCATCCGGTTGGTGCAAAGTGGATGCGCATTCCATGGACTTCGTTCTGAAGATCCTAATCAACATCTCAAGGACTTTCTTAAAATCGTTGATTCTATAGACCTTGATGTTGCCACTCGAGAGACGACCCGATTGCGTCTCTTCCAATTCTCTCTGCGGGACCAAGCTAGTCAGTGGCTAGAACGTCAACCCGCAGGATCCATTACCTCTTGGGATGATCTCACCACTCGTTTCCTTGCTCAGTTTTTCCCACCGGGAAGAACTACCAAGCTAAGGAATGATATCTTGATGTTCCAACAACGTCAAGGCGAAACTCTCTACGAGGCATGGACTCGATTCAAGGACTTACTTCAAAAAGTCCCTCACCATGGCATAGAACTTTGGCTCCAAGTCCAAATCTTCTATGACCATATCAATCTCTCCACGAGGCAAACCATTGACCAATCGGCCGGTGGCAAGCTACGTGATCTAAGTGCGGAACAATCATGGGCTCTCCTAGAGGATCTTGCTCTTTATGACAACGAAAGTTGGAGTGATCCCCGTGATTTGATATAAAACGGTCAAGGCAATATCTTTGCCTTCGAACAATTCAAGCACTTCTGACCGTAGGATCATAGAACTTGAAGACCAAGTCAAGTTTCTCATGAAATCCTACGAGGCTCCTAAACCTTCAAGCCAAGTGAACAAAATCACTTCTTCATGTGAATTATGTAGTGGTCCCCACGACACTCGTGATTGCATGGAACTCCCCGAACAAGCTTTTGTGGACTACGCATCCTCGCGTACCGACGGAGCGGGAGACAAGTGGTACACTTTCAAACCCGAGCCAAACCCCTACGGTGATTCATACAACCCCTCATGGAAAAATCACCCGAACCTTAGGTGGAAACAAAACCAAAACTCTCAACAAACCAATTCTTCCAACCCACCTAATCGTTTCCAATCAAGCGGTTCCAACTCGAACCGTACTTTCAACAACAATCCTTCCAGCAATGGTAGTACCAATAACTTTGAAGGATTGATGTCTCAATTTATGGCATCTCAAGAAGCTCGTTTAGCCAAGTTTGAAGCCGATTTCAAACAAAAACAAAGCGAGATGACCGATAAGATTGACACCTTGTTGAAAGCCCTCAATGACCGAGAAATGGGAGCACTCCCTAGCAACACGGTCAAGAACCCGAAACTAAATGTCAACGCTATTTCATCGGTTTCGTCCCCTAGTTCTTGTCCACAATATTATTCGGTCAATTCCATGAGCACGTGTTTCAAACAAACCCAAGTCGTTCCAAATGACCAAGAAGTTATGACATCCAAATTGGTCAACAACATAGTTGAAACACCTCCCACTCAAAACCTTGACGAAGAATTCAAGGAGCTCCACCTTGAAAGTCCGGTTGTTGATGAGTTGGATGAAAAGAAGCTCAAGTTAGGCGAAAGAGGGACCGCCTTTGTTCAAAACAAGCTACCTAAGAAAGTAGATGATCCGGGCTTATTTGTTCTACCTTGCAAGATCGGTAATTCGGAGGCTTATGACACATTAGCCGATCTTGGATCAAGCCTTAACCTACTCCCGTTACCTCTCTACACCTCTCTAAAACTTGGAAAACTTGAAGAAACCGAGGTAATAATAGGCTTAGCGGATGGAAGTGTTGCTTACCCGGTTGGAGTAGTTAAGGACGTGTTAGTGCACATTGGAAAACTAACCATTTTAGCCGATTTCCACGTCCTTGATATGGTTAGCGACCCTACATGCCCCTTGTTGATAGGTAGAGGATTTTTGGCGACCGCTAGTGCTATGATTGATTGTAAGGAATCCAAGATAGCGGTAGGAGAAGGAGATACTTGGTCTGTCTATGATGTTAAGAAACATGCCTATGATACTAGTGAGGAACCAACACCACATTGGCTAGAATCAAATAGGAGACCATCTAGATATGGACCTTGGATTGATAGAGACTTCATAGGACCCCAACGCCCATTTTACCTAGAAGAGGACTTTGTTAACCGAACACATACGGTGGAGCAACTCTTGGCTAGGGACACCGAATTGGATCCATTTGAAGACCCTCTAGTTTTTAGAAAGATGATTGATTTCCTAGGAGTTTTGCCAATTAACCTAGGAATGAATAAGTGGATTTGTGATGAAGATGATCATAAGTGGAATTGGGATAAACCACCCAAAGATGGAGATGGGTCATGGCATATTAAGATGACGTTGTATGACCCGGATGGAGAGAAGTTTGAAAAGGCATATCGTACTAAGCGGACCAATAGGAAACTTCAATCCAAGCTTAACCCTAAAGACGTCCTCGATGACGAGCTTACTTACATAGGGTAGCGTGACTTTGAGTCTAGCTACAAGACTCGTTAATAAAGAAAAGCGCTTTTTGGGAGGCAACCCAAGCTTTATTTGTTTTATTTGCTTTGTGTGTTTATTTATGTGTTTGTTTGTTTTTATTTGTTTCCGTATGTGTGTTTAATTTTTATTATTATTGGTTCATGTTAAAAACTAATTTGTGAAAATGCTTTATTTTGTTTTTAACTTCGTCTTAACTACATATAAAGGTATTTTGCAAAAGATAAGTGTAAGGGAAAATCTAAATCGGTTTATTAGAACACAAATGAACATGAATCGTAATAATAATAAATTAGCATACATATTAGTGTTTGTTTGAGTCAAATGTTTGTATCGAGTCATAATGATGTTTTGCAGGATTTCCAGGAAGTAAGGTAAAGGTTTTTCCAGAAATTTTCCGGAAACTTAAAATGAAAATTTTTGTCAGGTCATTTCTGACGGCGTCAGGGGTTATGACCTGACGGCGTCAGATTTAATTTCCAGAAATTTTTGAAAGTTTTGTTTTCATAAAAAGTTTTTATTAAATCTCCAACTTATAATCTCCAGGAATCTGCAAAATTATCATTCCACAAGCATTATATCCTTATATATAGATTTTATCCCGCCGATGTTATGCAGGTTTTCGTGTTTGTTTTCTCAGGTTAACAGGTTATTTTGGACAAGGAAATGTTTATGGAATCAAGCTTATGGCGATGCATTAGTCATGGAGCTTCAACATTCTCTTTGGAGGAAGATTTAACCGTGTAATTTCACTATCCAACGAGCGAATCAGGGGAGTATTTGATTTCATTCTTTTACTTTATGCTTTTACATCTTGTTATTTGAACATTGGGGACAATGTTCATCTTAAGTGTAAGGGGAGGGTAAAAGTACGATTTTAGAGAATACAATTACGCTTGATTTTTGTTTGTTTGATAGTAGATGTGTAATAAAACTGAGATAAATACTTGTTAAGGTAATTTTAGTGCCAAATTTAAAATTTTTTACAACATAAAGGAGTGAAACTTTGGTCTTAATGAGCGTCTCATGGATAGGAGTTATATGACTAGCACAAAAACCGTACCACTAAAAAATTTTTCCACCCCAAATATGTGAGGTTCGCCCCTAGAATTGGTAGGAAAAGCATTTATGCTATGATGTGTGTACCGGTAGCACTTAGATTCTAGAACTTGCGTTAGGACCATCCCAAGGCCACAAGTGAGACTACATTTGTGTAGTTAGATTTACTACATGATAAGAGGCATTAGGATTAACCCATTGTTTTACACCTGTGTTTTTGTTATAATTACTTTGGCTACATTGGTCAAGTAATTCTCCCACACCCCTTTGCGTTGTACTCATTTTTAGTACACGATACCCCTAGTACACCCCTCAGAGCCTATCTTTTCGTTTCGACCTTTAAGCATTTTACTTAAAGGAAGAATTTGTTACACCCCACTAAAATGTACACCCAAATCGCCTTAGCCTACCTTGTATGCACTCATCTTTAGTGCATTATTGTTACAACATTTGTTTAAACCCAAGTTAATTATCTAATTGATTACATGGTTGCTAAGTCGAGTCATATCCTTGTACATATTGTTTTGGGACGATTGGGACTCATGGGTAAAGTACTAGTGTAATGGAGTAATGGGGAAGAACATCATTTATTACCCCCATATGTGCTAAATGTTTTAAAAGTACTCCAAGTGTTTTAATTATCTTAATTCGAGTCATTAGATTAGTATTTGTAAAGTTATGTAAAAATTCAAGTGTAAGGGGAATGCAATGCCCCTATGATGTATTATTTTGGATGGTAGGGCAAAAATGTATGTCAAAAAAAAAAAAAAAAAAAAAAAAAAAAAAAATCAAGAAAAACACAAAAAAAATGAGAAAATGAAAAATAGAAAAAACATACGGACTACCATCCCGTTTCATTTTATGTTTGCTTTATATTTTTGTTATTTTGTTATTTCGTTTTTAGCTTAAGATCGAGTCTAGTCTTGGCTTAGCAACATTGTATAGTACATGTAATTGATCAAGATCTTTAACTAGCCACCAGTAAAATATCCTTTATCCAACAAAATCGTGTTTTCCTTTTCCCTACACCTAACGTTATAACCCGTTTAAAAGCCCTCTTTGATAGTTTATCTTAGGTGCTTACGCCTAGTGGAGGAGGTTTTCGATCCTTTCCCAAGCCTATGGTAATCTATTTGCTATGACAGGTAGTGAGAGATATTATCCGTTTTCATTTATGAGATTTATTTTGATGACACTTGAGAGATGTGAGTATCTAAACACTACTTGTGAGGTGCTAGTTTATAATCTCCGTGCTTATTATGATTGAAGTGGAACGATTATTTGTTGTAATTACTTTTATGTTTGCATTAAATGACCCCTAACTTGTATTTTGATTAGAATAAAAGCGCATTTGCTTGAGGACAAGCAAATCTCAAGTGTAAGGGTATTTGATGAGGCGAAAAGTGTACCGCTTTTAAGGGGTCATTTAAGCCCGAAATCGTATTTATTTGATCAAATATTGCTCTAAATCGTTCCTTTTGTCATTTTAGGTACTTTTGAGGAGAAATCTGGAAAAGGAGGCATTTTGGACGTTTTTGGAGCATTAAAGTGAAGAAAACGACAAAGTCTCAAGAATCGGCTAAAAGTTACTCTTGACGGCGTCACAATTAACATGGGACGGCGTCATGCCTTGGCAAGAAAAGTTGGATGTGAAATTTACTCATGACGGGCCAGTGAGTTAGCATGAGAATTCTGACGGCGTCACGCTTTAACTAAATCAAGGGCGTCACGGCTTAAATCATAAGGGGACGGCGTCACGTTCATGATCCGACGGCGTCAAGCCTTGATAAGCCAGAATGGATTTTTGAAGAGCTAAAGAGGGACGGCGTCAAGAAGGTCACCCGGGAACCCTAAAAGCGGCGAGGTGACGGCGTCACAATGCATAAGGTGACGCCGTCAGATCCAAAAATCTATATATAGTTTTCTAATCTTTTGTCATTAGAGAGAGCTTAGTGTGTGGAATTTTGGGATAAAACCCTAAGACGATTTTAGCTACTTTTTCAGGGCTTCTTGCCTTGAGATCTTCCATGTTTCATTGAAAGATAAGTTATCAATTAATCATTCAATATGTCTATGTGTTGTTTGATTCTATCTTATGCTTGTCTTTTGTTTAACATGTTAGGCTAATTTTATCTTGTGTTTGCTTAGATCTAATGAACCCTAGCTATTGATTATTGGTTGTTAGTGTGTTGTTAGTTGTATTGGATGATTGTTTATCTATGTTAGGCTTAAGAAAACTGGCTAACTTCCTATTCGGTAACTTGCTTGAACGTCTTAAGAAACATGAACCAAACGCGTACTAAAGGTTTTTATGGTTGTATTTAATGCACAAGCGAATTCTAGTGATCCCATGTTAGGAGCTTCCTAGCCGGCTCGACATAGGAGTGAAGTAGGAGCTTGTAGAGTTTGGGGAAGTAAGTACGCCACCCCACGAATGGTATTAAGGAATACACCCGTCATCCACGCAACTAATACACACTAATCAACCGGTAAAAGATAGTTAGGGAGTAAGGAAATCTAAGTAAACACATTTCTCTACACATAAGTTTCTCACCACATTTCATTTGTGTTATTTTATTTTATTGCATTTGTAGTAATTTTGGGTTAGTTGACTAGCAACTAATTCCGCCCACTCCTTCAAAACCGAGATTTTACTTGCTTTCATAAAAATATAAAAACATAAAAAGAATCTTCCTCAACCCTTAGACCTAATTAGAGTAGCCTTTCATACCTAACGAACACTATTCCCTGTGGAGAACGATCAATCCCCCGTACTTACCACTACACTATACTACATCGGTCAGGTACACTGCCTGGTGGGGTTGTAAGCCTCTTGAGATCCCTCGAGAGGTAAAACCTGTTGTAAGGTTACAAAACCACGCACATCACCATCCAAAATAATACATCAAAGGGGCATTGCATCCCCCTTACACTTGAACTTTTACATAACTTTACAAATACTAATCTAATGACTCGAATTAAGATAATTGAAAAACTTGGAGTACTTTTAAAACATTTAGCACATATGGGGGTAATAAATGATGTTCATCCCCATTACTCCATTACACTAGTACTTTACCCATGAGTCCCAATCGTCCCAAAACAATATGTACAAGGATATGACTCGACTTAGCAACCATGTAATCAACTAGATAATTAACTTGGGTTTAAACAAATGTTGTAACAATAATGCACTAAAAATGAGTGCATACAAGGTAGGCTAAGGTGATTTGGGTGTACATTTAAGTGGGGTGTAACAAATTCTTCCTTTAAGTAAAATGCTTAAAGGTTGAAACGAAAAGATAGGCTCTGAGGGGTGTACTAGGGGTATCGTGTACTAAAAATGAGTACAACGCACAGGGTGTGGGAGAATTACTTGACCAATGTAGCCGAAGTAATTATAACAAAAACACAGGTGTAAAACAACGGGTTAATCCTAATGCCTCTTATCATGTAGTAAATCTAACTACACGAATGTAGTCTCACTTGTGGCCTTGGAATGGTCCTAACGCAAGTTCTAGAATCTAAGTGCTACCGGTACACACATCATAGCATAAATGCTTTTCCTACCAATTCTAGGGGCGAACCTCACATATTTGGGGGTGGAAAAATTTTTAGTGGTACGGTTTTTGTGCTAGTCATATAACTCCTATCCGTGAGACGCTTATTAGAACTAAAGTTTCACTCCTATATGTTGTAAAAAATTTTAAATTTGGCACTAAAATTACCCTAACAAGTATTTCTCTCAGTTTTATTACACATCTACCATTAAACAAACAAAAGTCAAGCGTAATTGTATTCTCTAAAATCGTACTTTTACCCTCCCCTTACACTTAAGATGAACATTGTCCCCAATGTTCAAATAACAAGATGTAAAAGAAAAAGTAAAAGAATGAAATCAAATACTCCCCTGATTCGCTCGGTGGATAATGAAGTTACACGGTTAAATCTTCCTCCAAGGTAATGTTGAAGCTCCATGACTAATGCATCGCCAAAAGCTTGATTCCATAAACATCTCCTTGTCCAAAATAACCTGTTAAACCTGAGAAAACAAACACGAAAACCTGCATAACATCGGCGGGATAAAATCTATATATAAGGATATAATGCTTGTGGAATGATAATTTTGCAGATTCCTGGAGATTATAAGTTGGAGATTTTAATAAAAACTTTTTATAAAAACAAAACTTTCAAAAATTTCTGAAAATTAAATCTGACGCCGTCAGAAATGACCTGACAAAAATTTTCATTTTAAGTTTCCGGAAAATTTCTGGAAAAACCTTTACCTTACTTCCTGGAAATCCTGCAAAACATCATTATGACTCGATACAAGCATTTGACTCAAACAAATACTAATATGTATGTTAATTTATTATTATTACGATTCATGTTCATTTGTGTTCTAATAAACCGATTTAGATTTCCCTTACACTTATCTTTTGCAAAATACCTTTATATGTAGTTAAGACGAAGTTAAAAACAAAATAAAGCATTTTCACAAATTAGTTTTGAACATGAATCAATAAGAATAAAAATTAAACACACATACGGAAACAAATAAAAACAAACAAACAAACAAATAAACACACAAAGCAAATAAAGCTTGGGTTGCCTCCCAAGAAGCGCTTTTCTTTATTAACGAGTCTTGTAGCTAGACTCAAAGTCACGTACATTACGTGATTTCTTCATCAAAGGTTATGTCTTCCTCATTGATCATTTCATTACCATTCTCTTGATAATGCTTGACTCGTTGTATATTCACAGTGAATTCTCTATCATCGTCGTCAATCAACACAACGGCTCCGGTTTTAGAGGAGCTCCTTACGGTAAAAGGTCCATACCATCTAGATTTAAGTTTCCCAGGAAATAGCTTTAAGCGAGAATTATATAATAAGACCTTGTCCCCTTCTGAAAACTCCTTGGGTCTCTTAATCCGTTGGTCATGCCATCTTTTCGCCCTTTCTTTGTATGTAATGGAGGATTCATAAGCCTCTAATCTCAATTCATCGAGCTCTTTGAGCTGTAAGAATCTATTTGTTCCATCAACTGTATAATCCAAATTACAGGCCTTAAGTGCCCAATATGCTTTGTGTTCCAGTTCTACTGGGAGGTGGCATGCCTTGCCATATACCATACGGAACGGGGTTGTCCCGATTGGTGTCTTATAGGCGGTTCGAAATGCCCACAAAGCCTCATCGAGCTTAAAAGACCAATCTTTTCTGTTTTGATTAACCTTTTTCTCTAATATTCTCTTTATGGCTCTATTAGTGTTTTCGACTTGACCGTTGGTTTGAGGATGGTAAGCGGTGAAGAATCGGTGAGAGACTCCATACCTTTTCATGACTTTCTCCATTTGTGAATTGCAAAAATGGGTTCCCCTGTCACTAATAAGAGCCTTCGGAATTCCGAACCTAGCGAACAATTTTTTTAAGAAATGAATGACTACCCTAGCGTCGTTAGTCCTAAGGGCTTGTGCTTCCACCCATTTCGAAACATAATCAATGGCCACCAAGATGTATTCATTCCCTCCAGAAGATGGGAATGGTCCCATGAAATCAATTCCCCAGACATCAAAAACCTCACAAACTTGTATATAATTCTGTGGGGCTTCATCCCTCCTAGAGATATTCCCAGCTCTTTGACATGCGTCACAAGTTTGTATCATTCCCTTCACATCACGAAATATTGTAGGCCAATAGAATCCCGCGTCGAAGACCTTTCGTGCAGTAGTGCTTATTCCGTGATGTCCTCCAGATGGACCTGCATGACACTCTTTCATAATTCTGACAGCCTCTCTTTCCGAAACACAACGCCTGATTACCTGATCTGGACATCTTCGAAATAAGAAGGGTTCATCCCAAAAGTAGTACTTTAATTGATTAAAGAACCTCTTTTTTTCATGCCTGCTCATATGCTCAGGAATGACTCTACTTGCCAGGTAGTTAGCATAATCCGCATACCAAGGTTCAGAATCATTTATTGACATGAGCTGCTCTTCAGGAAATGTTTCCCGAATCTCACTCTTGTCAGATTCAGCAAGGCTGGGGTTTTCGAGACGAGAGAGATGATCAGCCGCAAGATTCTCTGCTCCTTTCTTATCACGAATTTCAACATCGAACTCTTGCAATAGTAGGATCCAACGAAGTAACCGTGGTTTAGCATCCTGTTTAGCGAAAAGATATCGAATAGCTGAATGATCCGTAAAAACAACCGTTTTAGAAAGGACAAGATACTGGCGAAATTTATCAAAAGCGAATACCACGGCTAGTAATTCCTTTTCAGTGGTAGTGTAGTTTTCTTGAGCAGGATTCATGGTTTTGCTAGCGTAGTATATTGGCTGAAAGTGTTTGTTAAGCCTTTGGCCTAATACTGCTCCAACAGCATAATCACTAGCATCGCACATGATTTCAAAGGGTAACTCCCAGTTAGGGGTAACCATAATTGGAGCTTGGGTAAGTTCCTGCTTCAATAGATCGAATGCGTCCTTGCACTCTTGAGAGAAGTCGAACGGGGCATCCTTCATGAGCAACTGAGTCATTGGTTTAGCTACCTTTGAGAAATCTTTAATGAATCTCCTATAGAAGCCAACATGACCCAAAAAGCTACGGATTGCCTTGACAGTTGTTGGATAGGGAAGTTTGGATATAGCTTCAATTTTTGCCCGGTCTACTTCGATTCCACTTCCTGAAATTTTGTGCCCTAGCACAATCCCTTCTTTCACCATAAAGTGGCACTTTTCCCAGTTTAGTACTAAGTTGGTCTCCTCACAACGTTTGAGCATTTTCTCAAGGTTAGCAAGACAGCGATCAAAAGAATTTCCAAAGACTGAAAAATCATCCATGAAGACCTCCATGCTGTCTTCCATTAACTCATGGAAGATTGCCGTCATGCAACGCTGGAAAGTGGCGGGGGCGTTACATAGTCCAAAGGGCATTCGCTTGTAGGCGAAGGTGCCATAGGGGCATGTAAACGTAGTCTTTTCTTGGTCCTCAGGAGCGATAGGGATTTGGAAATACCCTGAGAACCCATCTAGGAAGCAGTAGTACTCATGCCCTGCTAACCTTTCCAATATTTGGTCGATAAATGGGAGAGGGAAATGATCTTTTCGAGTTGCGTCATTCAACTTCCTATAATCGATGCACACACGCCATCCAGTTACTGTTCGTTGAGGTACTAACTCATCCTTATCGTTCTTCACCACCGTCATTCCTCCCTTTTTTGGTACAACCTGTACAGGACTTACCCATGGACTATCCGAAATCGGGTAAATTAGCCCTGCATCTAGGAGCTTAATGACTTCCTTCTTTACAACTTCCTTTATGTTGGGATTTACTCGCCTTTGAGGCTGCACGGAGGGTTTATAATCTTCCTCCATGAGGATTTTATGCGTGCAGAAAGTAGAGTCAATCCCCTTGATGTCGGCTACACTCCATGCTATAACCCCTTTATAATTTTTTAGAACTCCTAAGAGTTTATCTTTTTGTTCACTTTTCAAGGAGGAGCTTATGATTACCGGAAGTTGATCTTCTCCTTGAAGGAAGGCATATTCAAGGTTGTTCGGGAGTTCCTTGAGTTCTAACGTGGGTGGCTCGATGATGGAAGGTTTAAGTTTGTTCTCGGGTTTACGAAGCTCAAGCTGTTCGATTTCTTGTCTGGGATAGAAGGAGACTGCATTCACATCCATAGTCTTTTCCTCCTCTAAGATGGGTAAGAAAGCTTCATCTCTCAACCAACCAGCTTCCATCTGTTCATCTATACAATTGTCAATCTCGTCGGATAATTCATCGATTTCTTCGATGAAATACAGTTGATTATCTGCTTTGAGAGAAAGATTCATTGTGTCCTTGATGTCGAAGGTTAAGCTATCGGCCCCCACTCGTAAGGTTAGTTTGCCGTCATGAACATCAATAACAGCACGAGCAGTTGCAAGGAATGGTCTTCCTAGAATGATGGGCACAAGATCATCTTCTTCCATTTCTAGGATGACGAAGTCAACTGCAAATTTAAACTTCCCTACCTTAACCAACACATTCTCGCATATACCTAAGGGGTATTTGACTGATCTATCGGCAAGTTGGATGCTCATACGGGTTGGTTTCAACCCAGAATACCCTAGCTTGAGGAACATGGAGTGCGGCATAAGATTGATGCTTGCTCCTAAGTCGGCTAAAGCATTCTTGACTGAAAGAGATCCGACTGAACAGGGCAAGGTGAAACTACCTGGATCGTCCACCTTCTTTGGTAGCCCTCGTTGAGTCACCACAGAACATTCTTCTCCTAAGGTTACAAGACCCTCGAGCCCTTTCCTGTTGGTGAGCAGCCTCTTGAAGTATGTACTATATTTGGGCATATGATAACATGCATCAAGAAGGGGTATGGTGACAACCGAATTCTTCAAATATGACAAGAATCTTTTATTATCATTTTCGACCTTTTGATTCTTGAGGCGAGATGGGTATGGGACTTTAATGGGTTGCTTGGCAGAAATAGGTGGGGACGGAGTTGCCGGAGGGGTTTGCTCGGGATTTTCGTCGTTCACATTACCTTCCTCCTCATGAGGGGTGTCGGGTTCCATGACGTTAGATTGTTGAGCTGGGTAAGGTGGATCCTTAGTAGTTGTTCCAGCACGAGTGGTGATGGCGAGTAAGGGATCTCTTTGAGGTTGGCCAAGGCCGTCGAGAGTGGCGTTGAGTTCTGCGAATTTGGCCTTCATGTTGGTTTGTTGGCTATTGATAAGGTTGTCGAGACCATTTAGTTGCAGATTCTTTTCAAACGTGAAATGCCCGAGATCATCCTCAAAAGTGCTCCTAACCTTATAGTCAGGATATTCTCCTCCTCCCTTTTCTCTCACAAGATTTCCCCAAGGGGTGAAATCATTGTTTTGGTAGAAAGTTAAGAGCGAAGGATCATCGAAGATGTCATGGCTTGACAAGCATGCTTGTTCGGTGGTGGTATCATCCCCGCATTCCTCCACTTCATGCGGGCCACCACATTGATCACAGATCAAGTATGGGTTTGATAACCGCTTAGTTGGTTGCGACTTGTCTAGATAAGATACCTGATCATTCAACCTACTCACCCGGCTAGCAAAAGAAGGCTCTTTCATGATCTTGGAAACGCTCATGATCGAATCGGGTTCATCCCAGGTATCGTCTTGATCATTCGCGTATTCCTCAATTCTATTCCATCCTTCTTCAACGCTTAGTTTGGCTATTTTTCCTTTTGATGAATTATTAATGCCCAATTGGTCGTTTTTGGAGACACTGTCATAAAAGATTTGGACAAGAAGCCAGAGTTCAATGCCATGATGAGGGACCTGTCTAATTAGATCCTTGAATCTAACCCAAGATTTGTGAATAGGTTCTGCTGGTCCAACCTGGAAGCGGAGGATTTCGTCTCTCAACGTTGAAGTTCTTCCTACGGGAAAGAATTTCTCATAGAATTTTGAGATAAGTTGTTCCCATGTGAAGATGGATTCGGAAGGAAGTTGGTTATACCAGTTTCCGGCTTTTTCATGAAGGGTGAAGGGAAAGAATCGCAACCGGGAGGTATCTCTAGTGGCTCCGTCCGTATGGAGGGTATCCACTATTTTCAGGAAGTCCTTGATGTGTTGGATTGGATCTTCAGTTTTCAATCCGTGAAACTTGCATACACTTTGGACCAGCCAAATATCGGTTGCACGCAAGACCCCATCCGTGTGTTCATTTGGAAAAACGATAGCATTGGAAAAACCACGAGGGGTGGGAGAAGAGTAGTCCTTGAGACATTTAGGGATTGGGATTTCGGGAGCTTCCATATCGTGATTGGGTTGAGGGCTAGGAGGTGTAGAATGATGATTGGATTCTTCCTCGGAGAGGGCATCATCAAAATTGATCGTAGATGGTTCAGCCGCTTGGTGGAGTCGCCTTAATTTATGCATTTCCCTTTCGGGTTCAGCATAGGGTGTGGCAAGAGTCTTTATCGAGCTTCGGCTCCTAGTGATTCTAAGATTAGGGGGGTCATCATCCAAAATTAGGGAATATCCTCCTAAAGTGCGGGCTCTAGGAGGTGGTGGTGGGTTGTTGGGGTTAAGAACATTACCATCTTCCATGATGTCGGATGGTATGGTTACGAACAAAGACACGAAGAAAATAGATAGACTAAAGAAAACCTAGAAAAAGAAAATAAAAATCTCACTAGAAAGGAATCTAGTGAGTAGACCTAATAGAAATAAAAATTCAACCTAAACAATAACTATTCCCCGGCAACGGCGCCAAAAACTTGATGCGTGGTTTTGTGACCTTACAACAGGTTTTACCTCTCGAGGGATCTCAAGAGGCTTACAACCCCACCAGGCAGTGTACCTGACCGATGTAGTATAGTGTAGTGGTAAGTACGGGGGATTGATCGTTCTCCACAGGGAATAGTGTTCGTTAGGTGTGAAAGACTACTCTAATAGGTCTAAGGGTTGAGGAAGATTCTTTTTGTGTTTTTATAATTTTTTATGAAAGCAAGTAAAATCTCGGGTTTGAAAGAGTGGGCGGAATTAGTTGCTAGTCAACTAACCCAAATAACTACAAATGCAAATAAAATAAATAACTGAAAATAAAATGTTGGTGAGAAACTTATGTGTAGAGAAATGTGTTTACTTAGATTTCCTTACTCCCTAACTATCTTTTACCGGTTAATTAGTGTGTATTAGTCGCGTGGATGACGGGTGTATTCCTTAATACCATTCGTGGGGTGGCGTACTTACTTCCCCAACTCTACAAGCTCCTACTTCACTCCTATGTCGAGCCGGCTAGGAAGCTCCTAACATGGGATCACTAGAATTCGCTTGTGCATTAAATACAACCATAAAAACCTTTAGTACGCATTTGGTTCATGTTTCTTAAGACGTTCAAGCAAGTTACCGAATAGGAAGTTAGCCAGTTTTCTTAAGCCTAACATAGATAAACAATCATCCAACACAACTAATAACACACTAATAACCAATAATCAATAGCTAGGTTTCATTAGATCTAAGCAAACACAAGATAAATCTAGCCTAACATGTTAAACAAAAGACAAGAATAAGATAGAATCAAACAACACATAGACATATTGAATGATTAATTGATAACTTATCTTCAATGTAACATGGAAGATCTCAAGGAAAAAAGCCTTGAAAAAGAAGCTAAATTCGTCTTAGGGTTTTCTCCCAAAATTCCACACACTAAGCTCTCCTCTAATGACAAAAAATTAGAAAACTATATATAGATTTTTGGATATGACGGCGTCACGTTATGGAGTGTGACGCTGTCACCTCGCCGCTTCTAGGGTTCCCGGATGACCTTCTTGACGCCGTCCCTCTTTAGCTCTTCCAAAATCCATTCTGGCTTATCAAGGCTTCACGCCGTCGAACCTTGAACGTGACGCCGTCCCCTTTTGATTTAAGCCGTGACGCCCTTGATCAAGTTAAAGCGTGACGCCGTCAGAATTCACATGCTATTTTCACTGGCTTATCATGAGTAAATTTCACGTCCAACTTTTCTGGCCAAGGCATGACGCCGTCTGGGGTTAAATGTGACGCCGTCAAAGGTAACTTTCAGCCGATTTTTGAGACTTTGCCATTTTCTTCACTTTTATGCTCCAAAAACGTCCAAAATGCCTCCTTTTCCAGATTTCTCCTCAAAAGTACCTAAAATGACAAAAGGAACGATTTAGGGCGATATTTGATCAAATAAATACGATTTAGGGCTTAAATGACCCCTTAAAAGCGGTACACTTTTCGCTTCATCACTTTGGGTCCTGGTTCTTCAACATATTTGTGCAGACACTCCTTAACACCAGTCATGCTCCTTGAACATCCACTGTCTAGATGCCAAATAGGATCCCTGACATGCTTCTTCTTCATGGTGATGTTGACCCACTCTCCATTCCTAGCATGGCTTTTTCCCACAGCCACCTAATCCTCTTCAGAAAGTGCCATCAGTGCACTAACTCTTATTTCCTCATCTGAGGAAGCCTCTTCTTCATCCCAATCATAAGCTTCAGCTACTAAAACCTTGTTCTTTGTCTGAATAGGTTTAGATATTTGAGCATTCTTAGACAATATGGGGTTAGTTTCAAGAAGTGCAAGTTTAGCTTTGATTTTCCTATATTTTGTTTCAAAATCCTTTTGACCCTTGTTTTGAAATTGTTGGGTGGACTGAAACATTTTAGGTTGAAACTTGCTAGTTCCTGAGAATTTGTAAAAGGGTTCTGAGATAGTTTTAGAATAACAGTCCTTAGCAAAATGACCCTTTTTACCACATTTAAAGCATTCAGTGGTCTCATTTGCTTTTGGTTTTGTAAAGTTGGACTGATTTCTTTTGATGAAACGTCTAGAACTAGCAAGGAGTGCCCTTTCTTGGAATTCCAAGTTTAGGTCGTTCAGGTACTCCTCACCAGTCCTTTCATCAATTTCTTCTTCAGAATCCTCTTGACTATCCTGCACAACACCATTAGAATAGAAAGCAGTTGATATGGGTGTGGAGGTTAAGGCCTTTTTGGACTCAAGAGCTTTTGAGTCAGGGTATCTCCTTGAGATCAAGTTGTCTTCATAGACAAACTTCCCATAAATTTCAGGGAGCTCAAGGGTCTGAATGTGGTTAGCATTTCTCAGGCCTTGTGAGAAGTTGAGCCACTTCTCAGGGAGACTGTTGACAAAGCCAACATTTGTCTCATGCTTAGACAGTACAACACCATCATTTGATAATTCATTTATCAAAGTCTTGTATCTGGTGTAGGTATGTGAGAGACTTTCAGAGTCTTTTGCCCTGAAAGTATTATACTCAAGTTTAAGGTCCATGACCCTATTTTCCTTGGTATCTGAGGGACCCTCAAAGCTGTTTACCAAGTCATCCCAAGTTTGCTTGGCTGTTAGACAGTTGATGACTGATTCCATTATATCGTCAGGAAGACATGATATAAGGATGCTTTTCAGGCATTGGTCTTGATTGACCACCCTCCTCTCATCAATGGTCCATTGGGCCTCAGGCTTGTTTAGCCCTGCGGCAGTCCTAGGGACAAATGGGCCATCCCTGATACAGGTGATGTAGTAGGGTTCCATACCGGTAAGATAGCAAATCATACGCTTCTTCCATTTGCTAAATTTCCCAGCTTCAAGTCTGGGTGCAACAGCGGAGTAGCTGCCGCCCTTTTTGTCGACTAGCTGGGGTACATTGATATCAGCCATAGTAGGATCTTGGTTTTAAAAACCTAGAGCACTCTTGGTTAGTTTAAAAAGATTTTATAAACCAGAGGCTCTGATACCACTTGTTGTTCCCTTTACACGCTTAGAGTTAACTAGAAAGTTAATCTATTTGTGTTTATGACTAATACAATGTTATGATTAATTCTAACAGTTATAAAACGTGAATATAAAAACTCAAGGTAATTTTCAACGTTTAAATTCTTATTAGAAATGAATCAAAGAATCTATACCCAAATGTTTTGCGGAACAAACACTTGGGATTGAATAGACAAGGTATGGTGGTGTCTCCTATCTAAACTCAAGTTTTGCTTGAGTGGTAACAATGCGACCTCACTGAGCAATCTCAGGGATGCGTTACTCTTTGTAGGAGAGAAGTTGTTTTGCAAAAGTCTAAGCTTTAATTGTACAAAACACCCACAACTTCTCTCCTTCTCAATCTATTTATACACAAGTAATCTGAGTAAAAGTAATTAAAATATTACAAGTTGTTGAGCAAGTTGTTGAGCAAGCGTGTCTGACAATTACAACAGTAATTGTTATTTCCAAGAACCAATAGAAATGACCTATTAAGTCTTTAGAAGTGGTTGGTCTGACACTCCAAGTCTTTAAGCCGTCTTAGGAAGGATTTCTTCCTGACAAGATAAGATTTGATCTTATCTTAAATCCTTCCTAGATATTTCTGCCTTTCTTCTCAGGCACTTAGTTCTTCAGGACACGCTTCTCAGTTATCATTCATAATTACTTCATTGTTTGTTGAGGAGACTGGGGTTCAGTAAGTTCTTGTCAAATACTTACTGAACCATCATCTTCTTCTTTGGCTTAAGTGCTACTTCAGGGAGTACCGCCTTCCTGTGTAGTGAATCCTTCTTCTTGAATTCGCCTTAAGCATCCTGAAGATGACTCACTGAGAGGTTGTTCTCTCAGTGACTTGAATTGTTCTTGGTTTAAGTTAACACTTAGTTAATTTGTGTCCAAATCATGTTTTAAGTATTCTTGGGTTTTTCATGACCCAACAATAGTAGATTAACATGGGCTTTCTTCTTAGGTTCTAAGGATGAGACACCTAGCATTCTTAAGACATTTATAACTGAGATAGAAAACTTAGTGGATAAGAAAGTAAAAGTCATCAGGTGTGACAATGGGACATAGTTCAAAAATAGAGTTATGGATGAGTTCTGTAAGGAAAAAGGTATTAGAAGAGAGTTTAGTGTAGCTAGAACTCCTCAGTAGAATGGGGTTGCTAAAAGGAGAAATAGAACACTAATAGAAGCTGCTAGAACCATGTTAGCTGATTCTAAGCTGCCCATCACTTTTTGGGCTGAAGCAGTTAATACTGCTTGTTATGTGCAGAACAGGGTTTTGGTAGTTAAACCTCACAACAAGACACAATATGAGCTTTTTAGGGGTAGAAATCCTGCATTAGGTTTTCTAAGACCTTTTGGGTGTCATGTAACTATTCTTAATACCTTAGACCATCTAGGCAAATTTGATGGCAAATCAGATGAAGGATTCTTGGTTGGGTACTCATTAAATAGCAAAGCCTTTAGAGTATACAACACAAGAACAAGGAAAGTAGAGGAAAATCTGCATGTTCAGTTTCTAGAAAATAAATCTAATGTTGCAGGTGAAGGTCCAAAATGGCTTTTTGACCTTGATACTCTAACCCAATCAATGAATTATGTGCCAGTTGTTGCAGAAATCTTTTCTAATGATTTTGCAGGTTCAGAAGATGATGTTGCAACAAATGAAGCAAGCTTGGGTAAGGAGAAAGATCAAGATCATATACTGATGCCAATATGATACAGTGTGGATTCATCTTCAAATAATGGTGAACCTTCTACTGATAAAGCCAAAAAAGGTATTGAAGATGGAAATAATGAAGATGGAGCTGAAGATCAAGAGAATCAAGATAACAGTACAAATGGAGATTGTATTGTTGATGCAAGTTGTTGTGGTTAAGTGCTTTGAATTCAAAATCAACTGCTTGACTATCGGTATAATTTTATGAATACAATGATATATATTGACAATAGCAATACAATATGCATTATTAAAAATCCAGTGCAACATTCTAAAACAAAACACATAGAAATTAGGCATCATTTTATAAGTGACTGCAATGAGAAAAAGTTAATTCAAGTTGTCAAAATTAATACTGATCAAAACTTTGCGGATCTTCTCACTAAAGCCTTTGATGTTGGCAGATTTCAATACTTAGTAGCAAGTATTGGAATGTCTAACCCTTAAAGTTTTTAATCTGTGTGTTTTTGTACATTAAAATGGATTTGTACTGCTAGGCTTGTCAATTAGTACTGTTATGTATAGTTTGTACTGCCAGTACAAATTTGGACCGTTGTTAGAACTGTTAGTCATATGTTTATACTGTTATGAAGCAAATGCTTTGCAATTTGTTTTCTTGGTTTTGGACTAACAATTGCACGTATGGATCGTTTAAGCACAGAGGAATTACTAGTGCATTGTGTGAGCAGCATTTGGTGGATTAGTTGCTAACATAATAGGTTGATGATGGACAGAGTTTGGGGATATATTAACAAAGGTTTTATATCTAAGTTAACTGATTCTTTAAAATTTCTTTCTTGAATTCTTATTATGCTGTTTTGTATTGGAATTGATGGCATGGTGTTGGGTCAAGAAAAACCCAAGAATACTTAAAACATGATTTGGACACAAATTAACTAAGTGTTAACTTAAACCGAGAACAATTCAAGTCAATGAGAGAACAGCCTCTCAGTGAGTCATCTTCAGGATGCTTAAGGCGAATTCAAGTAGAAGGATTCACTACTCAGGAAGGCGGTACTCCCTGATGTAGCACTTAAGCCAAAGAAGAAGATGATGGTACAGTAAGTGTTTGACAAGAACTCACTGAACCCCAGTCTCCTCAACAACAATGAAGTAATTAAGAGTGATAACTGAGAAGCGTGTCCTGAAGAACTAAGTGCCTGAGAAGAAAGGCAGAAATATCTAGGAAGGATTTAAGATAAGATCAAATCTTATCTTGTCAGGAAGAAATCCTTCCTAAGACGGCTTAAAGTCTTGGAGTGTCAGACCAACCACTCCTAAAGACTTAATAGGCCATTTCTATTGGTTCTTGGAAATGACAATTACTGTTGTAATTGTCAGACACGCTTGCTTAACAACTTGTAATATTTTAATTACTTTTACTCAGTTTACTTGTGTATAAATAGATTGAGAAGGAGAGAAGTTGTGTGTGTTTTGTACAATTAAAGCTTAGTCTTTTACAAAACAACTTCTCTCCTACAAAGAGTAACGTATCCCTGAGATAGCTCAGTGAGGTCGCATTGTTACCACTCAAGCAAAACTTGAGTTTAGATAGGAGACACCACCATACCTTGTCTATTCAATCCCAAGTGTCTGTTCCGCAAAACACTTGGGTATTGATTCTTTGATTCATTTCTAATAAGAATTTAAACGTTGAAAATTATCTTGAGTTTTCTATATTCACGTTTTATAACTGTTAGAATTAATCATAACATTGTATTAGTCATAAACACAAATAGATTAACTTTCTAGTTAACTCTAAACGTGTAAAAGGACCAACACATAGTTTGTCAAATAATAACTGACCTAACTCACTCTCTACCATTTTATACTTTTAAGTATAATGTGTTTGTCCAAGGACATCTGGTAGAGAAAACAGCGAGCAAAAGTGAATCTAGCACATTTGTGTTAGAGGCAACACCTGCCACGATCTGGAAACCCTGTCAAGAAATCTCTTTGAATGAGTTTATCTGATCACAGGCAGTTATGTATAACTGAAATCATTGGTTCTCACACAACTAGAGGTTGCTTTAAACTGAAATTATGATTGAGTGTCCATCTTTACTCTTAATCCCTTCAAAATGGTTGTAAGCAGTATTGTTTTTAATCAAACTTGAGTTCATACTGCTATGTCAAAATTTTTCCAAAAAGTTTGTACTGCCAGGCAAAAAGTTAGTACTGGTTAGGTTTAGGTTTGTACTACTGGATAACCGTTAGTACTGGTACGAAATAACCGCTTTTTGAAAATAGCCGTTGAGAGTTAGTTGAGATTTTTACTGATCAATTCCTTATTTTAAGGGTTTCCTTTTTGGATATTTTTACTTTTAATCTATTATATTCACATTTCTTCAATCAAAAGTTATATTTTAATTGAAGTCGGTCCAATAGAAAACCCTCATAAGTCTTTCATAATATCTCAATTCACTTTCTTCATCTACTTTCTAACCTAAAATTACATTATTCCCAGCAGTCAAATCTCACTTTTACTGACAAATAATGGCTTCTTTATCTTTCGTTGACAAGCACAACATGGTCGCGTTTTTGGAAAAAGCAGAGGATGATACACAATTCCATCAGATAGTGGACTTTTTAAATGGTTCCCACATAAGGTATTCTTTAACATTAAATCCCACTATCTATGTCTCCCAAATCAAAGAGGTTTGGCAGACTGCTACTGTCAGAACATTTAACAATGGAGACAAAGAGTTAAATGCCATAGTAGATGGCAAATCTATCACTCTTACTGAATCATCACTCAGGAGGCATCTCCACCTGAATGATGACAATGGTATTAGTGCTATGCCAAACACTGAGATTTTTGAAACTTTAACCAGAATGGGGTACAACATCCAATCACAATCTTTAACTTTTCAAAAAGGTTGTTTTGCCCCACAATGGAGGTTTTTGATACACACCATCCTTCATTGTCTCAGTCCTAAGAAAACCTCATGGGAACAGTTCAGTAGCAATATTGCAACTGCTCTCATCTGCTTAGCTACTGACAGAACTTTTAACTTTTCAAAAGTCATCTTTGAAGGAATGGTTAAAAATGTTGATAGAAAATTAAAATTTTAGATGTATCCCAGGTTCATTCAAACTATTTTGAACATGAGGAAACATCAACTTCTTCCTCGCAAAAATGTTTATCCAACACCCAAACATACCAAAAAACTTTTCAGTAATATGAGGATGGCCTCAAAAGGGTATAGTGGGGAAGAAGTTCCATTATTTGATTTTATGCTACAGGCACAGGGTGAAGGATCAACAAGCCCAGTTGACTCCCAACACATACCCACAACATCAGAACAATCAGCCTCACAACCAACCTCATCACCAGATAGGTCTATATCCAGAGAGGGCTCTGCTGTACCTCAGCACAGAGTTCCTACCCCTCCCCATGTAGCAGATGAGGCTGACTTTGTCAGTATAGGAAGGGCTGCTTCTATTGTCTCAGGCTTAGAAGCTGGGCAGGACAGAAGTACCATAAATAAGACCCAACATATGGCAAAACCAACAGTACCAAGTTCCTTTGAACCCAGTACTATTGGTGGAATCCCAAGCCAACCGAAAATATTGGGTGGCTCAGAGGCTCACCATGTGGTGGAATCTGAGTCTATGCCCCATGATGCACCTCTCCGTGAAGGTTACACATCAGGAAGTGCTGAGGGCAGTAAGACACTAAAAGAATTGACGGATTTGTGCACAAAATTGTCTGAGAAGGTCACTACTTTGGAAGCTGAGCTCACTACTCACAAGAAGGTGTTTGGGAAGGTATATACTAAATTGGTTTTGAAGGTCAAGAAGCTAGAGCAGAAGGTAAAGACACTTCAGAAAAAGAGGTCAGCCCAAATGGTGGAATCAACTGAATCATCTTATTCATCAAGTTCATCAGATGATCAGGGAGCAGATAAAGGTGAGGAATCTTCCAAACCGAGAATAATTCAAGTCACTAAGAGAACAGCCTCTCAGTGAGTCATCTTCAGGATGCTTAAGGCGAATTCAAGTAGAAGGATTCACTACTCAGGAAGGCGGTACTCCCTGATGTAGCACTTAAGCCAAAGAAGAAGATGATGGTTCAGTAAGTGTTTGAAAAGAATTCACTGAACCCCAGTCTCCTCAACAACAATGAAGTAATTAAGAGTGATAACTGAGAAGCGTGTCCTGAAGAACTAAGTGCCTGAGAAGAAAGGCAGAAATATCTAGGAAGGATTTAAGATAAGATCAAATCTTATCTTGTCAGGAAGAAATCCTTCCTAAGACGGCTTAAAGTCTTGGAGTGTCAGACCAACCACTCCTAAAGACTTAATAGGCCATTTCTATTGGTTCTTAGAAATGACAATTACTGTTGTAATTGTCAGACACGCTTGCTCAACAACTTGTAATATTTTAATTACTTTTACTCAGTTTACTTGTGTATAAATAGATTGAGAAGGAGGGAAGTTGTGTGTGTTTTGTACAATTAAAGCTTAGTCTTTTACAAAACAACTTCTCTCCTACAAAGAGTAACGTATCCCTGAGATAGCTCAGTGAGGTCGAATTGTTACCACTCAAGCAAAACTTGAGTTTAGATAGGAGACACCACCATACCTTGTCTATTCAATCCCAAGTGTTTGTTCCGCAAAACACTTGGGTATAGATTCTTTGATTCATTTCTAATAAGAATTTAAACGTTGAAAATTATCTTGAGTTTTCTATATTCACGTTTTATAACTGTTAGAATTAATCATAACATTGTATTAGTCATAAACACAAATAGATTAACTTTCTAGTTAACTCTAAGCGTGTAAAGGGAACAACAAGTGGTATCAGAGCCTCTGGTTTATAAAATCTTTTTAAACTAACCAAGAGTGCTCTAGGTTTTTAAAACCAAGATCCTACTATGGCTGATATCAATGTACCCCAGCTAGTCGACAAAAAGGGCGGCAGCTACTCCGCTGTTGCACCCAGACTTGAAGCTGGGAAATTTAGCAAATGGAAGAAGCGTATGATTTGCTATCTTACCGGTATGGAACCCTTCTACATCACCTGTATCAGGGATGGCCCATTTGTCCCTAAGACAGCCGCAGGGCTAAACAAGCCTGAGGCCCAATGGACCATTGATGAGAGAAGGGTGGTCAATCAAGACCAACGCCTGAAAAGCATCCTTATATCATGTCTTCCTGACGATATAATGGAATCAGTCATCAACTGTCTAACAACCAAGCAAACTTGGGATGACTTGGTAAACAACTTTCAAGGTCCCTCAGATACCAAGGAAAATAGGGTCATGGACCTTAAACTTGAGTATAATACTTTCAGGGCAAAAGACTCTGAAAGTCTCTCACAGACCTACACCAGATACAAGACTTTGATAAATGAATTATCAAATGATGGTGTTGTACTGACTAAGCATGAGACCAATGTTGGCTTTGTCAACAGTCTCCCTGAGAAGTGGCTCAACTTCTCACAAAGCCTGAGGAATGCTAACCACATTCAGACCCTTGAGCTCCCTAAAATTTATGGGAAGTTTGTCTATGAGGACAACTTGATCTCAAGGAGATACCCTGACTCAAAAGCTCTTGAGTCCAAAAAGGCCTTAACCTCCACACCCATATCAACTGCTTTCTATTATAATGGTGTTGTGCAGGATTCTCAAGAGGATTCTGAAGATGAAATTGATGAAAGGACTGGTGAGGAGTACCTGAATGACTTGAACTTGGAATTCCAAGAAAGGGCACTCCTTGTTAGTTCAAGATGTTTCAATAAAAGAAATCAGTCCAACTTTACAAAACCAAAAGCAAATGAGACCACTGAATGCTTTAAATGTGGTAAAAAGGGTCATTTTGCTAGGGACTGTTATTCTAAAACCATCTCAGAACCCTCATACAAATTTTCAGGAAACAGTTCCTCAGGAACTAGCAAGTTTCAACCAAAAATGTTTCAGTCCACCCAACAATTTCAAAACAAGGGTCAAAAGGATTTTGAAACAAAGTATAGGAAAATCAAAGCTAAACTTTCACTTCTTGAAACTAACCCCATATTGCCTCAGGCTGCTCAAACATCTAAACCTATTCAGATAAAGAACAAGGTATTAGTAGCTGAAGCATATGACTGGGATGAAGAAGAAGTTTCCTCAGATGAGGAAATAAGAGTTAGTGCACTGATGGCACTTTCTGAAGAGGATCAGGTGGCTGTGGGAAAAAGCCATGCTAGGAATGGAGAGTGGGTCAACATCACCATGAAGAAGGTAAATACTTTACTTTCTATGGATGATGATTCTGATTGGCAGTCTTACATGAATTATATTTGTGTTGATCTAAAGTTTGTTGAGGAACAAAGGCTTAACCTATTTTCAAAATATAACAATATTGTGTCAGAATTGAATAAATGTAGAGATGAACTGCTTGTACTAAAGCAAGCCAAACTAGAAACAATAACTCTACAAATTCAGAACACTGAGATTTTGAAACAAAACCAAGCCCTTCAAACTGAACTTAACAAAGAAAAGGCTGTCATCCAAAGCTGGACCAAGAAGAACCCCAAGGTTTTTGACACTGTGGGATTAATCTCTCAGAAAACCATTGGAATTGACCCTCTTATGGTTGATCCAAATGTGTGTCACAATGAACTAAACTTTGTTCCAGCAGGCATATCTTTTGAGCAAGAAATGCTTCCCAAGTCTAATGACTGGATTGTCAGGGACAACCCAGTCAGTAAGTTACCAAACTTTGAGACTGGAAAGATCTTGCTTCCTGAAAGTCAGGCCTTGAAAAATATGCTAGGACTTACTGAACAACTCAGTAAGCTTGAACTCACTGAACAACTCAATAATACTGAGTTTGAGAATGAGTCTGAATCAGAATCATACCCACCACTTCCTCCACTGAATACCCTTCAGGGTGCTGCACCTAACTTAGGCCTCCCACCAATGGTCTTCTCACCACACTCTCCAAAGGAGAGATCAGGAAAGGGAACAACCATCCTGAAGAGACCAACCCTTGATGTCTCAGTAAATACTGATGACTCATCAACTTCAGTCCTTTCTGAAGTAACAACCCAAAGCCCTGACTCAAAATTTGATCAGTTGGCTGAAATGTTCAGGAAGCTGGGAGAGAAGATTGCATCTTCTGAGAAACCTTCTCAATCCAAGATGGAACAAAAACCTGCTTCCTCAAAGACCAAACCCAAACCCACAAAACCCCTGAAAAGATGTGAACTGTGCAACTATACAAATCATCTCACTGATGATTGCTATAGAGTCCTTTATTGTATGATTTGCAAAAAGGAAGATCACAGGACCTCTGATCATAAAAAATGCTCAGTCATGTCAAACTTTTCAGGACTTAAGGCTCAGTGCCTGAACTACCCCTCTGATTCTAAGCAGAAACAGAAGCAAAAGGCCAAGCCTTTTCCACCTTGCCCATTGTGTGGATTCAATGACCATCATCATGAGGATTGTCAAAATGACAAACACTGTGTATCTAGTGGAAGTTCCACTCAGAAATCCTCAGGAAAAGAGAGGGTCATTCAGTCAAGAAGAGGAATGAATAAACAATCCTCCCAGACTACTGAGGCCACCCCTGCGACTAAATGCAAAACATGTGGTAGCTCAGTCCACTCAACCACTGACCATGAATCGATTAATACTTTCATAAAGACCTACAATACCAAACCCTCCATGAAATAGAGTCCTAGAAAGAACTGACCCAGTTTACTATTTGTGCAGAGGCATGCCAGGGATCCTGTTTGGCATCTAGACAGTGGATGTTCAAGGAGCATGACTGGTGTTAAGGAGCGTCTGCACAAATATGTGGAAGAACCAGGACCCAAAGTGATATTTGCTGATAATTCATCATGTCTCACTGAGGGTTATGGTTCAGTAAACTGCAATGGTATCGTCTTTACTAGGATAGCTTATGTAAATGGTCTTAAGTACAATCTGATTAGTGTCAGTCAACTATGTGATGCAAAATACATAGTTCAGTTTGATGATAAGCAAGGAACAATCTTCAATGCAAATAAGGAAATTGTCCTCATTGCACCAAGAAGACAAGATGTTTATGTATTAGACATGTCTAGTCTAACTCAGAATGGAACTTGTCTCTTTGCTAAGGCCACTGATACACTTAACAGGATTTGGCATAAGAGACTCACCCACCTGAACTTTAAAAACATAAACAATCTTGTAAAACAAAACAAGGTCCTTGGCTTACCATCACTTGTTTTTTCAAAGGATAAACCATGCTCAGCTTGTGAAAAAGGTAAACATCACAGAGCATCCTTTAAAACCAAAACCAACTTTTCCATCAGGAACTGCCTACATCTTCTCCATATGGATCTATTTGGACCTATCAGTCCAAGGTCTATTAACCATGAGAAGTATACTCTGGTCATAGTAGATGAATACTCTAGATACACTTGGGTATTCTTCCTGATAAAAAAGAGTCAGGTAGCTGAAACAATCATGTCCTTTGTCAGGAACATTGAAAATCAAAATGACATTAAGGTCAAACAGATTAGAACTGACAATGGGACTGAGTTCAAAAATTATGAACTTGAATGTTTCTGTGATGAGAAAGGTATTTCCCAAAACTTTTCCTCTCCATACACACCTGAACAAAATGGTGTTGCTGAAAGGAAAAATAGAACACTCATTGAAGCTGCTAGGATAATGATTTGTCGATTTATAGTCCAAAGAATTGCAAAGGAAATATGCAAAACCCGAGTCGTTTGTCCCGACGAAGATCGAATGGAATTTGTGTTCCCGGGACGTGATTCGTGTAGTGAATGTGAATAAGAGTGATTGATTTTTGATTACACTAATATTAAAATAACAATCAAGATTAACAACTAATTATGCTAAGAAAACAACTAAGCTAAGCATGAAAACCTAAGAACGAAAATTGAATTTAAAAACGTTACGTGACGAAATTTAAAACGTAAATAAAAAGTGATTTACTAAAATTTAAAACCTAAAAATATAAAAATAATTTTCCTATATTAAAACTAATAAAAGAAAATTTTTGGAAAAAGAAAAATATTTTTTTTTGACTTTTTAATAATTAAAAACTAATTAAAACTATTTAAATGATTTAAAAATAGTAAAACAAGTTGGAAAATTCTGGAAATTTTTGAGTAATTTTAATTTTTAATAAGAAATTTAAGAAAAATATTTTCAGAAGCTGAATATGACTGAATAAGCTAAAACGGATTATAAGCAAATAGGAAATAAGCTAAAAATAAGCACAAATAAGCCAAAAACTATAAAAAGCTAAGGACATGTTATTCTAAGTACTAGAAGCTCAAAATGACTGAAAAATGAAAAACAAGCTCAAGCAATAAACTGAAAATAAGCTGCATAAATTATTTTAAGACAGAATGAAAGCAGCTTATGTGTCTACTTTGCAGCCCTGAATAAGCACCTTAATAAGCTGTTAAGTTGAAACTTAAGGGGGCAAAATCTAGAATGCACAACTGTCTTCTCAAAAAAACCAAAAGTCCCAAAAATTATAAGCCAATTGAATGCTAATTAAAGCCTAGATCAGCTGCTGAAAACTCAAGTCTACCGCAACAGATTATGCAGACTAGATCAGGTAATCTTTGGCTTATTTTGCAGACTGCGAAAAAGCTATCTAAAAAGTACTAAAGTCTAACACTAGATGTTAATCTAAAAGCTGACTATATGAACTGAATATAAACCTAAAATTAGGACCTAAACTAATCTGGATAAACCAGAAATACCATGAGATCAGTAGACCTAAAAGCACAAGTCTGCACTATTTTAACTCTGTGACAGCAGGAAAGAAAAATGGCGCAAACTTTTGCAAAACTAATCTAATGTAAACCAGCTCTTGGGAATTTACTTAACACACTAAATTGCACCAATCTAAACCAAAAATTACCGCAAATAACAAGCTCAGCTGGAAAGAGCTATTGAAGGCAGTATGGCTTCTAACTAATGCACTAGTAAACTAAAAACCTCAAAACACTTAAAACAACGACGAAACCTAACAACTACAGCTCATCTATCCTAAATTAAACTAAGACAAACCAACAAGAAATGCAAATGAATAGTAACACTAAACTTTGACCCGTTTTGACTTTAAACCAAACACCACTACTGGAAACTGATTTGAGATTTAATACAAGGGACCTTTTAAAAGTTGTAAAACAGAATTTAAAAAAAAACACTAGACTAGTTTTTATCCAGAAAATGAACTTTTTAAAAGAAAATAAGCTGAAAAAGCATAATAAGCTGACTTTGACTTTCCTGATGACTTAAAGCAATAATAAGCAGAGATTAAAAACAGATGATCATGAACCAACAATATTACATCAAAACTAAACTTGAAAAGCAGAAGAGGAAAAATAAGCACTTAACATGAAAATAAGCTGAGGAACAGTAGGTTTGACCAAAATTGACTTTCATTAAACATAAAGAAAACTGAGTACAAGAGTTACTGGAATTAAAATTACAATTTGAAATGAACAATTACACTACTAAAAACATTTAAATGACAGAAAATTAAAGTGGTAACAATTTTTTAAATACATAAAAATTGGACGATTCACTGATGAGGAGGAGAGGGCTATATATAGCAATCCAAGGAACCTTCTGGGACTTCCACCCTGGCAATCCTCACGTATCCACAGCTCTCTAATCACCCTTAGATCACTCACGCTTCATTTTCAGCCTTTAGATTGAAATAGTGAGGTGTTCGGTCCAATCAACAGCTGCCACGCGTCATTCTCTTTGTCAGGAACTTCTAGAAGGGCCAATGATTGTCCCTTTTGCCCTTAATTGTTGTAAAAACGTACGGTGAAGGATTAGGGTTTGGGATAAATAGTAAAAATGGGGAAAGGTTAATTTGGGGAGCGGGATAAAAGAGAAAAGGGAGTGATTATTTTATTTTTATTTGACTAAAGTAGTTGACTGGTGTGATAAAAAGAGAAGACCGGGTATGGCTTGGGGCGTGGATTAGTAGATCGGGTCAAGGTTTGGCATTGGGCTGGGTTTAGTGGTAAAGAGTGTGGGCTAGTTTTGGACTTGGGTTAATTGTGTTTTGGATCCGGGTAGTAACTAGTAAGTGAAAAAGGATTTAAGATAAGGACCAAAGTTGTATAATTCGAAATTCGAGGGACTGAATATGCCAATTCATCAAAGTGATCTAAGGGTGATTTATGACTTGTTGACCAAGTATGACTTTCCCGGTTCAGCTCTGAGCCTTTTCCGTATCCCGTGCTCGTTTTCCCGGTTTTCTTGTGTCTTTTGTCATTTTTCACGATATCCGTCCCTGCACAATCATAAACACAAAAACACTATATCTATTGGCATTATGGACGGGTTTTTGGTCATTTTGGGTCCGGTTTTGGTCAAATAAAGGTATGTGAATAAGCACATACCAAATTCCCCCAGACTAAGCTATTGCAATGTCCTCATGCAATGTTATAAAAACACGTTTTTGAAACCGAAAATTTCCAATCTCTTTTTACTAACTTTGAGAAGTAGCAAAATTTTCAAAAGAGATTAAGAAATCTTAAGTTCTAAAAACTCCCCGATTTTTCCTTTTATTCTATTTTTGTATTTTCTAATTATTCATGTGACGGCTTTGTTGACTTTCATTATTTAACGATAACTTTTAGGGTCTTCGAGCAGGAAACACGACTCATAAAGAAGTGACCATACGGATAAAATTCGTCGTCCCTGATTTTTCACGAGTCCCCAAACTAAGCTTAAAAACGAAATCATTGTCATTTACAAGTTAGATTGCCAACACTACTCATAAAAGCTAATTGTGGACTCTTTGTTCCCAAATTCCTATTTTCCTCTATTTATTTTATTTTTGGTGAGAAATGAATTCCTTCAAATTCTCATTTCGATAAGTTTTAATCCGATAAAGATACCTAGTTTAGACGCTAAGTAGTTTCCAAACCTTCCCTCGAAAACCGTTGCATACAAAAATGAGGTCCACATCAAGGTCTCTGATTTAACACGATTTTGAGGATACCCCTTTTATTTGCGACCGAAACAACTCATCTACGAGTCCAGAGACAGAAGCCTTTATTAGGATACCTCGGAGTCGAAATTTGGCATTTTTAACATTATTAAGCACATTAACGTATTTAATCCTTGGCCCTTTATAACAATCACAACATCGGCTGCGAACCGGCAAGATGTAATAGTCTATTATGACCTTGGAATTTTTCCTCTGCCTTTATTAGAAGTCTACAACATCGGCTGCGAACCGGCAAGATGTAGAAAACTTTTTATGGCTTTGGATTATTATTATTATTCATTATTCATTAATTAATTATTTGCCAAACCCCAAGTCCTATGGCTTTTATAACAATCCCAACATCGGTTGTGAGCCGGCAAGATGGAATAGTCTATTACACCGTAACACTGACAGTACCTTGATGTGTACCCAACTTTCATAAGCAAGAATTCTCTAAGGAAGAAATAAAAAATAATTATCGCCAAAATCAAAATACCTTTAATTATTCCTAGATTACTATTTTTGAGTGAAACAAGCTTATGGGAACAAAAAGCCACAAATAACTTTGATGAGCTTTAAAGAGATCCAACTACTCCACGTTTAGCAATCTAACTTATAAACAACTCTATCATTTCTCGTTCTTCGCAAATTTAAAATCTTAAATAATAAGATCCGCGAATGCTTAGCCAAATAATCAAGCCATGCATATATAAAGTCAATACGGGAACTTGCAAATTCTTAAAAAGAATTGGCGTTTTCTAGCTCCTTGTGTAAAAGACTAGCACGAGCTTATGGATTATGAATGGTTAAGGAGACAAGCTAGGGCTCAACACGCCCGATCAAGTCAGAATTTTATTCCTACTCTCTCCAGCGGAAAATCAACAAAAATGTCAAAATTTATTATATTTTTGCAAAAATTTTTAAATTTTTCTCATTTTTTGGATTTTTTCAATTTTTGAGGAAAAACGGGGTTGCATGAGAAAATGGCAAAAATGCAAAGCAAAAATCAAATCGACAGATTACCCCCCCAGACTAAAACGAGACATTGTCCTCAATGTCTTAAAGGTAAGGGTTCTCCAACATAAATCTAAGGCCATTTATTAATTATGCCAAAAGATAGATGTAAAACGATAAGATTTTAGGATATCGATAAGCAGCGAATGATGAAACTCGAGTAGCGAGAAGCAAACCACGAGCACGAGAGTCTTCATCATCGGGCAATCCTGGACACATCACATAAAACCACGAAACACAAGAAATGGAAGAGGTAGCCCTCCTCACGTCACTTTATTAGAAAAGAGAAAAGAAGATAGATGGATAAGCATGGGGTGCCTCCCACGAAGCGCTTGTTTTTGGTAACCGAGTCACATGAGCTTGACTCGACCCCGAATTTAATTGTCCTTGGGGGAGCAAGTGGAAGAGATAATCTCAATCGGACTTTCGTTCAAGATGTTTGGATAAACATTGAAGCATACGAAAGTTCCACTCCGATGAGATACCCACGGCTGAAAAGAAAGGATGCCGGGGTCAAAGATGGTGTCTTCACTTCCGAAGGAGTGAAGGAGAAGAGAAATCACTGGATAGGTGAAGAAAGGGAGAAGGATCTTTATAACAATGAAGATCCATTCTTCACCCTCCAAATTACCATTTTCTTTATTTTGAATGTCATCATTGAAGCTCTTATGGTTATCATCAACAAAGACCGCGGGCGGGAGGGTCGGGATGATATCATCAACAAGTAAACTCGTAGGATAGAGTACATCTCCCCCCGGGTCAGGATCTTCCTCAAAAGCATAGTAATCATACTCTGGTGGAGATATGATATGGTTCTTATGAAGTATGTCTTTGAGCTGGGGCTTAGGAAGGATATACGGAGGTGGGACATGTGCTGTACTTTGTGTGCTAGAAGTTTGCACCTCGTCCATTATTGTCTCCGTATCTGACTCAATATCAGAAAGAATTCCATCATCAGGTGGTTTAGCAGGAGGGCGAGGGGGTGATGGATCAACGTGAAATGACTCAGTTTCTGGAAGGGAAAGGGGATCATTGTTGAACAATTTTTCCAGAAAAAGAACTTCCCTTTCTGAGTCATGGGAATCATCGAGGCGAGGTATTGGTAAAATCAGCTCATCAAATGTAGAGTCCTCGTCCTCAACGTTCTCTAACCCTCCATCGAAAAGAGGATTAACTTTGCAAGAAGTATACTCATCATTGAATTCAAAAAGAGGGTTAGAGAAAATCCCGGAAGTAACTTTGGAAATGTCAAGAGAATCTCCACAAGATTGCAAATCACCTTCACCGTCGGATATTTCCTCGGACTCACTTGGGATTGGGACAAGGTTCTCAACACCGTCTGATTCCGTTGCCGGAATAGTGTTTAGATGCTCGTCCCCCATTTTTAGAGAGTCCTCGGGTTCTTTGGTAGGAACGACGGGTATGGTTGCAACTGACGAACTCTCATAAACTCCCCACCCAGAATCCTCATCATCGTCATCGTCGTCGTAAACGAAAGTTTGACGATAATTAGAACTTATTTTAGCTGCTTGTTCTTCAGCTAGCAGTTCTCCATAAGTTTTCTGATGAGGTTCTTCTGGGGTACGTAAAGCCTTAAGTTCTTTTAGTGTATCAAGCATAGCAACGAGAAGTTGTTCTCTATTGAGTATTTCTTGAGGAGGTGGTTGAGGTTGTGGTTGAATCATATGGTGTTGTGGGGGTTGGAAATTGTCAAAACCGGGAGTACTATAGCAAGGATTAGGTTCATAGTAATTTTGATTCCACGGTTGACATTGATAATCATTATGAGGACCCCCACAATTTGTACAAGAAAAGTGCGGTGTATCATTGAAATACGGTTCTTGCTCATAAAAGTTTTGAGGAGGGTGATTGAAATTGTTTTGAGGATAATCGGGAATGTTCGGATTAAAATCATAAGTATATGAATTTTCGGCTTCCGAAGCACAAAACGAACAAAATCCATTGATCAAATTTCTACCACACCTCTTGCAAGTACACCGTTGACAATAAGACGATGTCGGATCAATCGAATCTCCACACCCATCGCAATAACGTTGATCGAACGAAGATATATCGGGCTGTGGTGGGTAGTTGTAGAAATTTGAAGAGTCGTTGAATGAATTCGTATTTGGATTATAATCAACTGAATTCCTCGAACCACAAAACAAACAACTTCCGTTTCGAATATCATTTCCACACCGTTCGCACGTACACCACCGACAAGGTAATCCAAAAAGCGGTTCTCCACAACCGACGCACGGGATAAACGATTCCATCAGAATTAAAAATATAGAGGATTAAGAAGATAAGAATTAAACATTTAAGAGGATTTAAGAAGAATATTTTTGGGTTTTTAAGTTTAAAAACATAGAAAATAACAAAAGAAAAATGGAAAATAAATTTGAAAATAAAATCTTTTTGGATTTTTATATAAGGAAAAATTAGAATTATTATCTTTTTGGTGATCGTTGATCAACCGTACTCGTTTCTTTCAAAACTACGCGCAGCGTGGCGGGAGAGAAGAATGGATCTCTCTTCAGTCTGCAATTTAATGTCAAGACTTCCTTAAACCCCGTAATTAGGTTGTAGAAAAGAAATAATCCAAGAAACGTTTAATTTCACGATCTCTTTTGTTGTTTATTCGGAATGGTTTACAACGCCCTCTCGAGAGCGAGGATTTATTATTAATGGTGAAAACACTTTAGGAAAAGTGTTTTTTAATTATTTTCTTTTTGTATTTTTATTTTTTATAAAAACGATAACTTCCGAGGAAGGGTCTTCAAAACACGAATCGAAAAACGGAATCACGAACTCACTTCAACCTTCCCCGGCAGCGGCGCCAAAAACTTGATTTGTCAATTTATAGTCCAAGGAATTGCAAAGGAAATATGCAAAACCCGAGTCGTTTGTCCCGACGAAGATCGAATGGAATTTGTGTTCCCGGGACGTGATTCGTGTAGTGAATGTGAATAAGAGTGATTGATTTTTGATTACACTACTAATATTAAAATAACAATCAAGATTAACAACTAATTATGCTAAGAAAACAACTAAGCTAAGCATGAAAACCTAAGAACGAAAATTGAATTTAAAAACGTTACGTGACGAAATTTAAAACGTAAATAAAAAGTGATTTTCTAAAATTTAAAACCTAAAAATATAAAAATAATTTTCCTATATTAAAACTGATAAAAGAAAATTTTTTGAAAAAGAAAAATATTTTTTTTTTGACTTTTTAATAATTAAAAACTAATTAAAACTATTTAAATGATTTAAAAATAGTAAAACAAGTTGGAAAATTCTGGAAATTTTTGAGTAATTTTAATTTTTAATAAGAAATTTAAGAAAAATATTTTCAGAAGCTGAATATGACTGAATAAGCTAAAACAGATTATAAGCAAATAGGAAATAAGCTAAAAATAAGCACAAATAAGCCAAAAACTATAAAAAGCTAAGGACATGTTATTCTAAGTACTAGAAGCTCAAAATGACTGAAAAATGAAAAACAAGCTCAAGCAATAAACTGAAAATAAGCTGCATAAATTATTTTAAGACAGAATGAAAGCAGCCTATGTGTCTACTTTGCAGCCCTGAATAAGCACCTTAATAAGCTGTTAAGTTGAAACTTAAGGGGGCAAAAGCTAGAATGCACAACTGTCTTCTCAAAAATACCAAAAGCCCCAAAAATTATAAGCCAATTGAATGCTAATTAAAGCCTAGATCAGCTGCTGAAAACTCAAGTCTACCGCAACAGATTATGCAGACTAGATCAGGTAATCTTTGGCTTATTTTGCAGACTGCGAAAAAGCTATCTAAAAAGTACTAAAGTCTAACACTAGATGTTAATCTAAAAGCTGACTATATGAACTGAATATAAACCTAAAATTAGGACCTAAACTAATCTGGATAAACCAGAAATACCATGACATCAGCAGACCTAAAAGCACAAGTCTGCACTATTTTAACTCTGTGACAGCAGGAAAGAAAAATGGCGCAAACTTTTGCAAAACTAATCTAATGTAAACCAGCTCTTGGGAATTTACTTAACACACTAAATTGCACCAATCTAAACCAAAAATTACCGCAAATAACAAGCTCAGCTGGAAAGAGCTATTGAAGGCAGTATGGCTTCTAACTAATGCACTAGTAAACTAAAAACCTCAAAACACTTAAAACAACTAGAAACCTAACAACTACAGCTCATCTATCCTAAATTAAACTAAGACAAACCAACAAGAAATGCAAATGAATAGTAACACTAAACTTTGACCCGTTTTGACTTTAAACCAAACACCACTACTGGAAACTGATTTGAGATTTAATACAAGGGACCTTTTAAAAGTTGTAAAACAGAATTTAAAAAAAAACACTAGACTAGTTTTTATCCAGAAAATAAACTTTTTAAAAGAAAATAAGCTGAAAAAGCATAATAAGCTGACTTTGACTTTCCTGATGACTTAAAGCAATAATAAGCAGAAATTAAAAACAGATGATCATGAACCAACAATATTACATCAAAACTAAACTTGAAAAGCAGAAGAGTAAAAATAAGCACTTAACATGAAAATAAGCTGAGGAACAGTAGGTTTGACCAAAATTGACTTTCATTAAACATAAAGAAAACTGAGTACAAGAGTTACTGGAATTAAAATTACAATTTGAAATGAACAATTACACTACTAAAAACATTTAAATGACAGAAAATTAAAGTGGTAACAATTTTTTAAATACATAAAAATTGGACGATTCACTGATGAGGAGGAGAGGGCTATATATAGCAATCCAAGGAACCTTCTGGGACTTCCACCATGGCAATCCTCACGTATCCACAGCTCTCTAATCACCCTTAAATCACTCACGCTTCATTTTCAGCCTTTAGATTGAAATAGTGAGGTGTTCGGTCCAATCAACAGCTGCCACGCGTCATTCTCTTTGTCAGGAACTTCTAGAAGGGCCAATGATTGTCCCTTTTGCCCTTAATTGTTGTAAAAACGTACGGTGAAGGATTAGGGTTTGGGATAAATAGTAAAAATGGGGAAAGGTTAATTTGGGGAGCGGGATAAAAGAGAAAAGGGAGTGATTATTTTATTTTTATTTGACTAAAGTAGTTGACTGGTGTGATAAAAAGAGAAGACCGGGTATGGCTTGGGGCGTGGATTAGTGGATCGGGTCAAGGTTTGGCATTGGGCTGGGTTTAGTGGTAAAGAGTGTGGGCTGGTTTTGGACTTGGGTTATTGGTGTTTTGGATCCGGGTAGTAACTAGTAAGTGAAAAAGGATTTAAGATAAGGACCAAAGTTGTATAATTCGAAATTCGAGGGACTGAATATGCCAATTCATCAAAGTGATCTAAGGGTGATTTATGACTTGTTGACCAAGTATGACTTTCCCGGTTCAGCTCTGAGCCTTTTCCGTATCCCGTGCTCGTTTTCCCGGTTTTCTTGTGTCTTTTGTCATTTTTCACGATATCCGTCCCTGCACAATCATAAACACAAAAACACTATATCTATTGGCATTATGGACGGGTTTTTGGTCATTTTGGGTCCGATTTTGGTCAAATAAAGGTATGTAAATAAGCACATACCAAAGCTGCTAGGACAATGCTATGTGGATCAGTCCTTTCCAACCATTTTTGGACTGATGCAGTCAAAACTGCCTGTTATACACAAAACAGATCCATCATTGTCAAGAGAAATGGGAAAACCCCATATGAGTTATTCAAAGGAAGAATCCCTGACATCAGCTACTTTCATGTCTTTGGGTGTCCTGTGTTTATTCATAATCACAAGGATCACTTAGGGAAATTTGATGCAAAAGCTGATGATGGATACTTCCTGGGATACTCACTTGTCTCAAAAGCCTTCAGAGTGTTCAACACAAGGAGACAACAGACTGAGGAAACATTACATGTTACCTTTGATGAGAGCACTGATGCAATCAGGTTCTCAACTGCCTCAGTAGAAGAGATAGGAATTGATAATTCTTCAAGATATCCTCCTGATGAATATCTTCCTAAAAACAATCCTTCTACTCAGTATCAAGATGATGCTAACCTCTCCTATTACATAATCCCTCACAACCTACCTAACCCAACCATCACTGAGTTTGTTCAGGCACATGCAAACACTGATGAAATTAATCAGTCTGTTCAAAATGCTCAAGAACCAAACAATCTCAGTGATCAGGTAGACACTCAAGATCCAATCAATGATCATGTGTCTACTCCAGAACCAACCCCTCTACCAAATCAGGCCTCCACAAGTTCAAATCAGTATCCAGGACCTCAGGAAAGTTGGACTAGGTCTCAGGACATTGAACTTGTCAATATTATTGGAGAGCCTACTGAAGGCATGCTCACCAGGAGCATGGCTGCTAGTCTAAGAGCAGCCTCAGCCAATGAATGCCTATTTGTGGACTTCATTTCCATAATTGAACCCAAAAGTGTTAAAGAAGCACTTACACATCCAAGTTGGGTTCAGGCCATGCATGATGAACTGGAACAATTTGACAGAAACAAGGTAATGACCTTGGTCAAATGTCCTGAGAATGTCTCAGTCATTGGCATGAAATGGGTATTCAAAAACAAAACTGATGAAAATGGCATAGTCATTAAAAACAAAGCCAGACTTGTAGCCAAAGGCTATAATCAACAAGAAGGCATTGACTATGAAGAAACATTTGCACCAGTAGCAAGGATGGAAGCCATCAGGATCTTCCTTGCTTTTGCTACATACATGAACTTCAGAGTATACCAAATGGATGTTAAAAGTGCATTCTTAAATGGTTTACTGAAAGAAGAAGTTTATGTTCAGCAACCTCCTGGATTTGAAAGCCATGAGTCTCCTGATCATGTCTGTAAGCTTAACAAAGCCCTTTATGGACTAAAGCAAGCTCCCAGGGCATGGTATGAGACTCTCTCAGCCTTCTTAATCCAAAACAAATTTGTCAGAGGCAAGATAGACAACACATTGTTTATCTATAAGACAAATAATGATGTCATACTAGTACAAGTGTATGTTGATGACATCATCTTTGGCTCAACAAGTTTCAAACTTTGCAAAAAATTTGAAAAACTAATGGCAAAGAGGTTTGAAATGAGCATGATGGGAGAACTGACATACTTCCTTGGTCTACAGATCAAGCAGACTGATAGAGGAACCACTATCAGTTAAGAGAAGTATGTTAAGAACCTACTGAAAAAGTATGAACTCAGTGACTGTGCCTCAGTCAAGACTCCCATGGTTCCCCCAAACAACCTTGGTCCTGATCTCACTGGTAAACCAGTAAATCAAACTCTCTTTAGAGGAATGATAGGATCACTGATGTATCTACTTGCATCAAGGCCTGATATCCAATTCTCAGTATGTCTGTGTGCCAGATATCAATCTGACCCAAGAGAATCACACATCACTGCTGTGAAAAGGATATTCAGGTACCTGAAAGGTACTCCAAACCTTGGATTATATTATCCAAAATGCTCAGGCCTTGATCTTAAAGGATACTCAGACTCTGACTATGCTGGATGCAACATGGACAGAAAAAGCACCTCAGGCTCTTGCCAAATTCTTGGTGGAAAACTAGTCTGTTGGAGTGCTAAGAAGCAACAATCAGTTGCCTTGTCCTCAGCTGAGGCTGAATATGTTGCAGCAGCTAGTTGTTGTGCAAATGTACTCTGGATGAAAAGTCAACTCAGTGACTATGGAATTCAGTATAAGATGGTACCCATCTTTTGTGATAACACAAGTGCAATCGCAATATCCAACAACCCTGTTCTTCATCAGAGAACAAAACACATTGATATCAGATATCATTTCATCAGGGACCATGTCATGAATGGTGACATTGAATTACACTTCATCCCTACTGAATATCAGTTAGCTGATATCTTCACCAAACCTTTGGATGAACCAACTTTCACAAGGCTGAAAGCTGAATTAGGAATGTTGGATATAGAGAATCAGTCCACTGATTGAATTCTTCCAACTGAAGTGTAAATTCTTAAAACCTCAAGTCCCTGACTCAATGTGTACATCAGTGAAAACAAATAACTGAATCCTCAACCTCAGGAACTAAAGCCAAGTTCCTGAAATCTTTAGGATTCAGGAACTAAACCCAAGTTCCTGAATCCTTGTAGCTCAGGAATCATTCCATATTCCTGAATCATCAGTGACTAATCCCAAGTCCCTGAAAAACCATCACTGAATGAAAAGTCATTCAGGGCCCATAAAAGAGACATTAAATACTGACTTAAATGCTCTAAGTATCTAGTTAGTAAATGTCCGAGGTTGGTAACTGAACTCATATTTAATTTAAGAATATTTGTTCTTTTTGCCTTTCTGGCTTCCACCTCTGGGCCACCACATTCCCACTTGGCATTAAATGCCTCTCCAATCACATTACAGATATGTGATGACTCATCTCTGCAAATTACACTTTTGCAGAACTGCTCAACTGTTCACCTTGACTGTTGCGCCAAACCAGGGAAAAGTGGAGTGTTGGCATTAAATGCGGATCCCAAAACATTTTATTCAAAACAGTTTCCAATAATTCTTTTTGAATAAATTAAAACCGCTCAAATGCCTAAAACACCCCCATCTCCACTTCCCTATAAATAACCCAACCAAAAGAAACACACACACGTTTTTATAGAATCTTAAGCAAAACTCTGCCATTTTTAATTCTCAAAAACAAATTGTGTGTGTATTCTTAAGCTTTAGAAACCCAGACTTACCCACAAATGGCTTCTTCTAAAGCTATCACATACGCCCCCAATGTGGAATTCCTCACTGGGGACGTTGACCTAACAAAGAACAATGTGGTAGGAAATTTCTCTTATCCACAAAACTACCCAGCCTACAAGAACGTTATGAAATTTCTTCGTAATTGTTTTCTTGCAAAGGCTTTCACCCACACCCCCTCAGTCATCTACCATGACTATTTGAGGGAATTCTGGTGCACGGCTGTAGCTACCAGCCCCAAAGACACCAAAGAGTCAATCATCACCTTCACGGTGATGAATGGGAGCAGAACCCTCTCCTTTGGCTACTCAACCTTCATCAAAGCCACAGGCCTTGACTTTGCTGAAGCGTTTGAACCCAACCCTACTGATCAGGACATAAAGAATGAACTGATCTTTTTAGCACCCCACGACCCCAGATGTCCTACAACGTCTGCTGGAGGCTTATTGGAGAAAGCTCCAGTAGTCAAAACATGGTTCCATCCTATCTGGAGGATACTGATGACATTTGTCATTCAGGTCCTGGGTGGAAATAAATCCTCTACGGAACAATTGAACTCATCACAACAATTGATGTTGTTCAGTCTCCTTGAGGGTACAAAAATTGACATCGGAGGAATAATCTTCTGAGACCTTGTTGCCAAGCTCTCAGGAAAACATAGGCAAAGGCATATGTCCTACCCTAGATTTGTTTCCTGTGTGCTTCAGGACCTACTTGGTTCTGACTACGTGAGGCCTGATGTAGAAGGTACGAAGCCTGACGTCCTGCACAAGTCAAACTTCACTAGTGGCATCAGTGAGGTTACAAATATTGCCCTGACTGAATATATGCAATCAGTCATTCAGGGTAAAGACGCTGTCTCACCAGTTCCTTCACCATCTAAAAAGGTGAAGAAGACAAAGAAGGGTCAGTCCAGCCAGGTGGTTAGACCCAAGCCACTCGCCACTGAGACTGATCCTCAAAACCAACTCAACCTTAAAAAGAGGTTGAAAAAGGCCGAGACCTCTGAGACACCCATTTCTGAGACCCTCTTGACCACAAAACAAAGGCCAACGGAGGTCACTGAGCAATCATCCTCAGTGACCTCGGGCACACCCTTTCCACATGATTCCACTGACATAAACAAGTCAGAGGGATCAGGAACCATTCCCCCCTCACATCTCGATGAAGGAACTGTCAAAAAACAATCAGTTCCCAAGGGAGGAAAGGGTTCTAAATCCTCGGTAAGGCAACACTACCTTACTGAGAAGGGGACCCACAAACATTCACATCCCGTTAACGTTCCTGAGCAATCACCCTCAGGATCTCAGGGAGAAAAGGACCCTAAATCCCCAAAAGGACAACACAATCCTGATGGGAAGGGGGTCCACCAACTTTCACAATCAGTACCTAGTGATACCACTGAAAAACACCCATCAGTGGTTGAAGGTGCTAAGGGGGACAAAGACTCAGAGTGAAAGAAACAACCCGCTGATACGGAACCCATAAACCCCTCAGGCGGTCCGATTCTCTCAGGAACTGCCCCCAAAAGCCAGGCTTGTATTACCCCAGTTATTATGGCTAGTCAGGCTGAGCAAACCCACTCAGTTATTATGACAACGGGGTCAGGACCTGGCCAAACCAAAGGCGAGTCTTTTTATAAAGAGGAGCCGGTTAAATTCTTGGGTATTGAGTCCATAGGGGACTTTTAGGCTCTTCTTGAGTCTGATGATGAGCTCAAGGAGGAGAGTGATGAAGAAGTGTTTGAGGCAGGTGAGGATATGGAAACTGATGAACAACCTGAACAATCACATCAGTCATCTCCAAACCAAAGTGAAGAGTCAGGTTCTCAATCTTCTGATTCTTTTGATACTGTGGACATCCTCAAAAAGTATGATGACTCTCTTCCCCTCACTGAAAGAAAATTGGTCAAGTTCCTACTCAAGACCATTAGAGCTCTTTACACTGGTCTCACTGAAGAGATGTTCGATCATCACACTGAAGCTGCTGTTCACTATGCCAACCTGAAGGCAAATGTTGAAAGTTATCATGATGATGTGAACGAAATGCATTTTGACACCAATAACTCCCTGACAGCTATTGATCTTCATCTCAGGAAGTTCAATCTTACTCTTGAAGGCATCACCAAAAGCCTTGGAACTATTCAAACAGCTGTCAAGGATGACCCGAAACTCAACAAGAAGGTACTTCAGGCTGCTGAGATTTACCAGAAGCAATCAGCTGAATTCAGTGATCTTCTCAGCTTACTGAAGGATTCTAATATTCAGGGTCTTAGCTCTTCATTGGACTCAATCAGGACTTCTTTGGGTCTTCAGGAAAAACATCTGGGTACTTGGGCACAATCTTCAACATCCTTGGCATGGTCTCTTGGGTCAAGGATGTCAGGCATCGAAGCTTCTCAGGCATCTCTTGAGGATAAGATCTCAACTCTTCAGCAAGACACCTCGGACATCAAATCAATGATGACTGAGATCTATCAGGCTTTCAAGGGTCCTGCTGCTCCAGTGGCTCCAACTCTTGCTATCACCATGGCTCAAGCAACAGTTGAGGGTGAGAAAGACACTGGAGTCCTTGAAGTTTCCACAAGCCAGCAACCTCCTTCTCACACTGAAGGGGAGATTCCTGAAGCTTCTTCCACCCATCAAGATAAAAGCAAAGGCATCCTCACTGATCCTGAGCCTCAACCAGCACCAATCTTGGTAGCAAAGGATCCTGAATCACCAGCCAGGATCCCGTATGATATTGATGGAGTTCTTCACCACTTCTCAGCTGATGAACTCAGTGCTTATCTGGAGGAAGAGGAAGCAAAGAAGAAGTTAAAGGAGGAAGAAAAGGTGAGCAAGCCTGCTATTATTAAGGTTGTTCATGAAGAGGCTGAGAAAATTGGTCTTGAGGCTAAGGATCTTTCAAGAAGAGAGGGTGGTATGACTTTTGTAAAAGCTCAGACTGAGGAGATGATCACTCTCGGGAAGAAAAGGGAGGAAAGGAATAAAAGGGCTGAAGAGATCAGGCAGAACAGAATTAAGAAATATCAGTGGTATATGACTAACAGGTTGAAGCCAGAACCAATCACTGATGTTCATATTCATCGAAACACCAATCCTGCCATTGTCACTGTCTATAGAAGTGCTGACAAAAGAGACTTTGAGGTTCATCAACCTTTCAGATTCGCTGACTTTGGGATCACAGAATTGGATGAGTTGGGTCCATTAATAGCAAAGAAATCAAATGTTGTGGTCCCTAGTCTGATGAAGTCCTTGAGTCAGAGGTACAAAAGATTGGCAGCTGCACCTCAGGAACTTGGCACTCCATCTCTTCTTCCTGATTCAGCACAACCATCTCCCTCTCAGTCTTCTTCAAGAAAAAGAAAGAAGATTGAAGCTGAGCTTGAGATCAAGGTTCCTGGTCTTGACTGCAATAGGGCTCTCCCTGAAGGTGTTCCTTTCAGGAACAATGTGGTCATTGAACAACCTGAAAGAGGTTTGTTCTTCATTGATGAGTTCGGAGACCAAGCCTTCCAGAGGTGGAGTGATATCGATTTGTCAGGGATCAAAGCTATGCTTGGTTTTCTAATGATGGCCTCTCCACTCAAGAGTCCTGAAAATGTGAAGTTTTGTCAAGATCTGAAAAGGAAAATCCGTGAGCACCCTGACCAACAAGAACTGCAGTCAAAGAAGCCCAAGCTTGAAGCCCTTGGTATTAAGTTGAATTGATAAATCTGCCTAAATACCCCCACTATCCTTTTTTTGTACTTAGTTTGTTAGGACTTGTAATAATACTAATAAGATGATGTTTTTATTATTTCAGTGTCCTTATTTACATTCTAGTACATTCAGTATGAGTAGAAGTCATTAGCTCACTCATTACTGGTCAAAACACTTAGGAATAATTTATGTCCAAATAGGGGGAGATTGTTGGGTCAAGAAAAACCCAAGAATACTTAAAACATGATTTGGACACAAATTAACTAAGTGTTAACTTAAACCGAGAACAATTCAAGTCACTGAGAGAACATCTCTCAGTGAGTCATATTCAGGATGCTTAAGGCGAATTCAAGTAGAAGGATTCACTACTCAGGAAGGCGGTACTCCCTGATGTAGCACTTAAGCCAAAGAAGAAGATGATGGTACAGTAAGTGTTTGACAAGAACTCACTGAACCCCAGTCTCCTCAACAACAATGAAGTAATTAAGAGTGATAACTGAGAAGCGTGTCCTAAAGAACTAAGTGCCTGAGAAGAAAGGCAGAAATATCTAGGAAGGATATAAGATAAGATCAAATCTTATCTTGTCAGGAAGAAATCCTTCCTAAGACGGCTTAAAGTCTTGGAGTGTCAGACCAACCACTCCTAAAGACTTAATAGGCCATTTCTATTGGTTCTTGGAAATGACAATTACTGTTGTAATTGTCAGACACGCTTGCTTAACAACTTGTAATATTTTAATTACTTTTACTCAGTTTACTTGTGTATAAATAGATTGAGAAGGAGAGAAGTTGTGTGTGTTTTGTACAATTAAAGCTTAGTCTTTTACAAAACAACTTCTCTCCTACAAAGAGTAACGTATCCCTGAGATAGCTCAGTGAGGTCGCATTGTTACCACTCAAGCAAAACTTGAGTTTAGATAGGAGACACCACCATACCTTGTCTATTCAATCCCAAGTGTTTGTTCCGCAAAACACTTGGGTATAGATTCTTTGATTCATTTCTAATAAGAATTTAAACGTTGAAAATTATCATGAGTTTTCTATATTCATGTTTTATAACTGTTAGAATTAATCATAACATTGTATTAGTCATAAACACAAATAGATTAACTTTCTAGTTAACTCTAAACGTGTAAAAGGACCAACACATAGTTAGTCAAATAATAACTGACCTAACTCACTCTTTACCATTTTATACTTTTAAGTATAATGTGTTAGTCCAAGGACATCTGGTAGAGAAAACAGCGAGCAAAAGTGAATCTAGCACATTTGTGTTAGAGGCAACACCTGCCACGATCTGGAAACCCTGTCAAGAAACCTCTTTGAACGAGTTTATCTCATCACAGGCAGTTATGTATAACTAAAATCATTGGTTTTCACACAACCAGAGGTTGCTTTAAACCGAAATTATGATTGAGTGTCTGTCTTTACACTTAATCCCTTCAAAATGGTTGTAAGCAGTATTGTTTTTAATCAAACTTGAGTTCATACTGCTATGTCAAAATTTTTCCAAAAAGTTTGTACTGCCAGGCAAAAAGTTAGTACTGGTAGGCTTAGGTTTGTACTGCTGGATAACCGTTAGTACTGGTGCGAAATAACCGCTTTTTGAAAATAGCCGTTGAGAGTTAGTTGAGATTTTTACTGATCAATTCCTTATTTTAAGGGTTTCCTTTTTGGATATTTTTACTTTTAATCTATTATATTCACATTTCTTCAATCAAAAGTTATCTTTTAATTGAAGTCGGTCCAATAGAAAACCCTCATAAGTCTTTCATAATATCTCAATTCACTTTCTTCATCTACTTTCTAACCTAAAATTACATTATTCCCAGCAGTCAAATCTCACTTTTACTGACAAATAATGGCTTCTTTATCTTTCGTTGACAAGCACAACATGGTCGCGTTTTTGGAAAAAGCAGAGGATGATACACAATTCCATCAGATAGTGGACTTTTTAAATGGTTCTGTTAGCAATCACTTTATATTGATTATGAAGTGATGGTCATTTGCTTATGAGAACTAAAATGTCATGTATAATAGTTAGATTAAAAAGTGGACTAGAAGTATTAGATTAGTTATTAGTTGGTATGTATAAGTTTAATACATTGTTCTAGTCCACTCCATGGCCCAAGTGAAAGCCCACCAAGCCCATTTGGTTGGCTGTGTTATCATAAGACCACACACACACACTGCATGAGTGTGTGTCTCATTTTTCAACATAACAGAGAAAGAGTGTGTGTGTGTCCAAAGTACCACAAAAGTCTCGGTTTGTTTATCTTCCAAAGATTAATAAACATTTGACTTGAAATCATCATATGATCCACCACATCTCTTGTTCTTAATGTATATGTTTGTGAGCATCATCATGATTGTGTTTGTGTGAAGAAGAAGGTAGTCTAGTGTTACAAGTGGTATCAAGAGCAAAAGGTTAAAGATTTAGGATTTATATGGTTTAAAGAAAAGCACGTTACAGTTCATCAGCAATCCAAATCGAATTTCTGCTGCTTCTGATCGAGTTTCTGAGTTTCTGAGGCAAACATAGTCGAACGACGTCACATAGTCGAACGACGTCACTTGATCGAACGACTTCACATAATCGAACGACCAACATAATCGAACGAGGAGCAGTCATCGAATGAGCAAAAAGGGTAGTCGAGTTAGACTTACTCTTCCAAACATAGTCGAACGACCTAGTCGAACGACCTAGTCGATAGAGCTAGTCGAACGAGCTAGTCGAACGAGCTAGTCGAACGAGCTAGTCGAACGAGCTAGTCGAACGAGCTAGTCAAACGAGCTAGTCGAACGACCTAGCTGAAGTCGAACGAGCTAGTCGAACGAGAGGTTAGTCGAACGAGCAGGTTAGTCGAACGAGCGGTTAGTCGAACGAGAGGTTAGTCGAACGAGAGGTTAGTCGAACGAGCAGGTTAGTCGAACGAGTGGTTAGTCGAACGAGCAGGTTAGTCGAACGAGCAGTTGATCGAACCACAACTTTGATCGAACCACAACGTTGATCGAACTACTTCACTTGATCGAACCAAGTAATATAATCGAAGCAGTAAACTAGTCGAACAATAGTGACCCAATCGAGCAACTTACTCTAGTCGACCCACTTTAACTTGATCGAACATCAACTTGACTTTGTGGAAGATTTCGAAGTTGTGTTCCTCGACTTTGTAATCTTCTCGAGCTCGGCTTAATTTGTGGTCTTCTCGAGTTTCTTCATCAGAAAAATATTGAGCTGGGTTTCTTTTCTTATATTGAGTTGGGTTTGAAAGCACAAAGTCATTGAGTTTGTTAAAGTTCATATTGAGTTTCAGAGAGTTGTGTTTCTTTTATAACATTGAGCACCATAAAAGTTTCTATTTAAATATTACAAAAGCTACAAAAGTTGTCAAGTGGTCATTATAATAGTGATAAAGGTGTTCAAAATCACGTGAACTTTGCTTTGCTTTTGATGTGTTTATCAAGTAGTCAATATCAGCTTTTGATGTGTGAGTTTACTTTTTGACGTGTTATAATATAACAAAGGTTCTGTGTTTGCTTTTGATGCGTTATACAATGGGTTAAATATTATAATGAGTTTGCTTTCAACTAATATAATATTGGCTTTATGAGCGCTGTCATTGAGCTATTGAATTTGTGTCAAGAGTTGGTGACTATTATTATATTGAATTGGTGAAGTGTTTTCAACTTTTTCTCAACGTCTCTTCAAGGACAACGACAAAGGACTTAAACCAAACATAACTCGTGAACTGTATCAAACCCAATCCTAGTTCTTTAACCGATCCAATACCATCTTAACCATACAAACATCAACAATGACTACTCAACAAGACATTCATGCCGCTGGTGCTGAAAACCGTCCTCCAATGCTAGAAAAAGGTAGTTATCTTCCATGGACGAGTCGTATGAAAAGATACATGAAAACCAAGCCTCAAGGACAAGGTAGACTCTTGATCAAATCCATAGAGGAAGGTCCATTTAAGCCTCGTCAGATTCAAGTCACAGCTGGGAATCCTGATGCAACACCTCCAATTAAAGCAACCTTCCGGACTCAAACGGAAGATGAATACACATTGGCAGAATGGAAGCAAATTGAAGCAGATGACATGGCAATGCATTTAATTCAACTCGGGTTGCCACAAGAAATATTTTGTGCTGTAGATAGTTGTGAAACTGCCTATGAAATGTGGGATCGAGTTAGACGGCTTTGCTATGGTACAAAAATTGGCAAACAAGACATGGAAAACAAGCTTCTGACTGAATGGGAGAAGTTCACATCCACACCAGCTGAACAGATTGAATCTTACTACACACGGTTTTGTACTCTAATGAATGAGTTGATCAGACACAATTTGGCACCTAAACAAATTGTTCAGAACATCAAGTTCATCAACAACCTTACAGAGGAATGGGGACGATATGTCACTATTGTCAACCAAACAAAGAACCTTCACGAGGTGAACTATGATCAGCTCTATGACTTCCTAAAACAAAACCAAGCAGAGGCGAACGAAGTCAGAAAAGAGAAACAAGCAAAACAACAAGATCCTCTTGCACTCATAGTCCAATCACCTACACCTGCAACAGTTAATACACAACCCTCATCATCTTCATCTCAGCAATTCATGCAACAACAGTATATTCCACAATCACCATTCTACCCACAACAACAACATGTAATCCCACAACAACAATACCCACAACACCCAGATCAAGACGATCAGGATGAGTCAACTGCTGCTTTGACTCAAGCATTTGCTTACCTAACAAAAGCATTCCAAGGACGCTACTCCACACCTACCAACAACAATCAACGAATCTCATCGAACACTCGCAACAAGCAGATTGCACAGCCGAGTTTCAACATGGGACAACAAGGACAGATGGTTGGGGGATATGGGAATCAGCAGGGATATGCTCCAAGATATCAGATGGGTAATCAGAATGCAGGGCAGTATGTTGGTAATCAGATGGGTCAGTATGCAGGGAATCAGATGGGTACAGCTGTTGGTAATCAAAGGGTACAGAATGCTGGGAATCAGTTTGGGAATGTTGCTCAGGGAGCTGGGAATAGACAACAGGGTAATTTGATGAAGTGCTTCAACTGTCAGGGTGTTGGTCATATGGCTAGGAACTGTCCAGATAAGCCGAAAAAGAGGGATCCAGCTTACTTGCAGAAAACATTATTGTTGGCACAGAAGGAAACGGCTGGGTTACAGTTGAGTGCTGAAGAGAATGACTTCATGGCTCTTATGGATGATGCAGAAGATCTTGAAGACATCGATGCAAACTGCATTTTTATGGCAAATCTCCAGGAGGCAAAGTACGACACGGACTCAGAAGCACCTCCTGCTTTTGACACTAATGCGGTTTCTGAGGTACAACCATATGCTACATGTCACAATAATGAAATGTTTGATATGTCACCTCAAAATGATTAGTATTCTGAGACTCCTAATCTCATTTACGATACATACATGGACGAACCAAGTTGTAGTAATACTAATTTGGTAACTCCAGATATGGATCCTAATGAAGAATTCGAGTCACATCATACTGATAATGATGAGGAAACACGTGCTATGTTTGAATCATTATTGCAAAATTGTAGTATTGAAATTGAGAAAGTTAAAACGGTCAATCGCGAGGTTAAGGCAGCAAATGAAAAATTGACCACTGAGCTTGAGAGTTATAAGGAAAATGCAAAAGTTTTTGATTTTCCACAACAAACGTCAGTCAGATCTTGAGGTTAGCTTAAGAGATTCAGAGTTAAGAGAGAAACATTTGCAAATAAAATTTGACATTCTCGATGTTAATTTGAATTTGCAAATCAAATCTCTTAACAAAGAAATTTCTGAACTAACCAACCAACTTTCCAAACAAAAATCAACTTATTCCAATCTTGAAAAAGAAAAGAAGGAGTTGAATGAATGGTTTTCAAAACGTGAAAAGGATCTTCTTAAAGAGATTACTGACAAAAAGGAAACCATTGCAAAGTTGGAAGATTTACTTGTAAAAATGGGTCATTCTGCACAAACAGTTAACTTGTTAATAAATGATAAAAACCCGATTTTACATACAATGAAGAAAGTGGCTATCGGTTATGAAAATCCTTATTATCTCAAGAAAGCTCAGAAAGAACAGAATGTGTTATATGATGGTACTCTTATAAATGATAAACATGATCCTATAGGGGTTCATGATTCTGATGAAACAATTGAGCTTGCTCAGGAGAGTAGAATTAAAATGAGACAAATGAACCCAGAAATAAAACCCATTGACTATAATGAAGCTAACAAACTTGCTGGGGTTCATCTTGTTCAAAAGAAGTCACCTTTGTTTTTTAAAAAACCAGTGGTTTTCACAAAACAAAAAGCTGTCTCAAATCATCTGTCTAACATCGAACAACTGGCATCTAAAAACACTTGTGAAACAAGTGCAGCTAGACTATATTTGGTTGATCTTAAACAGAGAATTGAAACACTTCAAAGTATTGTGGCATCCAAAACAAACAATCAAAAAATGGAATGGTTTTCAAGTTTTCAAAATGACCTGAAAGAGATGTTCGAAAATGAAATCAATCCACATATTGATGCAATCTATGCGGTTGTTCAAAATGTGGAACATAATCTTTTGAAAGAGTCAGCAGAATTCGTTAAGGACCACAAATCCTTAGTGAATGAAGCCAATGAATACTTGGAACACATAAAAGTTTTGGAAAAGCAAAATGATTCTCTCTCTTTCGAAGCTCTATCGACCGATATCATGTCTATTATTTTCCAAACATATTCTGTTGAGGATGATGAAACACTTCGAGCTGAGACTTCTCAAATTGTTGAAAAATATGAAAAGGCGCTTTTGAAACTTGAAAAACAAAATTGCACATATTTTAAACAACTTGATACAAAAAAAGAAGAATGCAAGTATGACAAATTGTCGTATGAGCGCTCTTACAAAAATATGCAAGATCAAATCAATCTTTTGAAGTCTCAACTCGAAAGTCAAAAAGGGAAGGGTGAGGAACCTACGGGTATTGCACCATCAACCCCCTTGCCTAATGAGAAACAAAAAGAGAAAGCTGTTGTCAAGAACACTAATGTTATAGCACCTGGCCTTTATAGGATTAGTCCCACTACTGCGTCTGCCTCTACATCTAAAACATATAGGGCTATAGACAAAAGTAAGAAAGATACTCCAAATGAGTCTAGGTATGCTACTACAACATCTAAGGACAACAACAAAAATTCTAATGAGTGTGCCTTACCTTCTACAGGAATAGAAAGCGACTCTAGGAGCAAAAGACATTCTAGGAGCAATATCAAGAAACCTAGTGTCTCGCCTGTTTCTGAGAGTGCATGCAAGAAAGTAGAAGAACACCCTAGGAATTTACCGCTTTCCAAGAAGAAACATGTATCATCTAGTTGTAATGATAAGACTCCTGTTTCTAATGCATGTAATGATTCTGATTGTTTAATGCAAAAGAAAACTTTGTCTGTAAATGCTTGTGATGATAATGTTTCTAATGATGAGAAAGAGAATGATATGCCTGAACAGAAAAAGGTTCCTTTAGTAACTAAGGCTAAGTCTAGATATATTCGAAGACTTATTGCAAAAGCTAGGAATACCACTAGAAGCCTATTGCCTAAGGATCACTCTAAGTTTTGTGCATGGAAACCAACGGGTAGAATGTTTACACTTAAGAATGGCACATTAGAAATAGTTCCCAATGCATCTAAGGAAACCAGTTCTAAGTGTAATTCACCTGTTTCATCTAACTCACTGGAACCAAATGTTAAACGGTTTCCATATACAAAATCCTCTGTTCTTTGCAGGTCATTGAAATTTGTCTTTGGATCGTCGACTCGGGTTGCTCCAAGCACATGACCGGGAATCTGAAGCTGCTGATCAATTTTGTGTGGCAGTTCATGGGGACTGTACGGTTTGGGAATGATCATGTTGCAGCTATTCTGGGTTATGGTGATCTTCGGTTTGGGAATTACTTGATCACTCGGGTTTACTATGTCGAAGGGTTGGGACACAATCTGTTCTCAGTCGGACAGTTTTGTGATGCTGATTTAGAGGTTGCTTTTAGGAGAAACACTTGTTTTGTCAGGAATTTGGTGGGGAATGATCTCTTAATTGGGAATCGTGGCACCAATCTCTCTGCAATTGACATAAACCAAATGGCCTCTTCATCTCCTATTTGTCTCATGACCAGGGCAGGCGAAACAAAATCCTGGTTGTGGCATAGACGTTTGTCCCATCTGAACTTTGACACGATCAACAAGCTTGCCAAAGACGACATCGTCTCCGGTCTTCCGAAATTTAAATACACCAAAGAACACCTATGTCCATCATGTGAGCAAGGAAAGAGCAAAAGAGCAACATATAAACCTAAACCCGTACCTAGTTCGGTTGATAGGTTGCATTTGTTGCACATGGACTTATGTGGCCCGATGAGAGTTCAAAGCATTAATGGGAAAAAGTATATTCTTGTAATTGTTGACGACTATTCAAGATATACATGGGTAAAGTTCTTGAGATCAAAAGATGAAGCACCAAGCACCATCATCACCTTTCTGAAGCGGATTCAAGTTCTACTTCAAGCTCCAGTTAGGATAGTCAGAACGGATAATGGCACGGAATTTGTCAATCAGGAGTTAAGAACATTCTTTGAAGAAACTGGTATTACTCACCAGACATCCGCTGTTAGAACTCCATAGCAGAATGGCGTAGTTGAAAGAAGGAATCGAACCCTTGTAGAAGCTGCTCGCACTATGCTGATCTATTCCATTGCTCCGTTATTCCTATGGGCTGATGCTGTTTCTACTGCTTGTTTTACTCAAAACCGATCCCTAATCCATCCAAGATTCAATAAAACCCCATATGAACTTGTCAACAACCGAAAACCGGATATTTCTTATCTTCATGTATTTGGCGCTTTATGCTATCCAACAAATGACAGGGAAGATCTGGGAAAGTTGAAGGCTAAGGGTGATATTGGAATCTTCATTGGTTATTCTGAAAACTCGAGGGCATTCAGGGTGTATAACAGGAGAACGAAAAAGATAATGGAGACGATGAATGTGAAGTTTGATGAAATTTCACAAATGGCTTCTGAGAGACTCGCTCTAGAACCCGCGCTTAACCCAATGACTTCTGGACATATCAGTTCAGGACTCGCACCTCAAGGAGCTCAATCAATTCATTCAGAACAACCCACAACTCAAGAACTGGATAATTTCTTCGAGTTCATGTACGATGAATACTATGGTGGCGCTTCGAAAATTGCATCTAACCAACATTCCGCTGCACCCACTCAACATCAACAACCACCACCACCACCACCTAATCCAGATGCATCCACAACATTCGAAGCTAGCGCACCAACTCCCTCAACATCAACATCATCTACATTTACTCTAGCAACTCCATTCATTGAAATTGTTCTACCAAGAATTGATGAGCAAGAACAAAATAATGATGTGTTAGACGAAGAAGTCTTTGAAAACCCATTTGGAACGGAATCTGGTGAATCATCTTCCAGATTACATGAACCGTCTAACATACATTCAAACAGTCCAAGGTACCCTTCAACATTACAGTGGACAAAAGACCATCCGATTGAACAGGTTATTGGTGAACCCTCAAGACCAATTCAGACGAGAAAACAACTTCATACCGATTGCGACATGTGCATCTATGTCTGCTCAGTCAGTCTCATAGAACCTAAGAACATTCGGGAAGCAATGGCAGATAATGCCTGGATTGAAGCGATGCAGGAAGAACTTCTTCAATTTTAAATCCATGACACTTGGGATTTAGTTCCAAGACCAATTGACAAACTAGTCATTGATCTTAAGTGGTTATGGAAAAACAAAAAGGATGAAGAAATGACTGTGATTCGCAACAAGGCTCGTCTGGTGGCAAAGGGATACAGACAAGAAGAAGGAATAGATTTTGAAGAGTCATTCGCACCAGTTGCAAGGCTTGAAGCAGTCAGGATTTTCTTAGCTTATGCCGCTCACAAGAACATCACAGTTTATCAGATGGACATCAAGACCGCTTTCTTGAATGGAACTCTGAAAGAAGAAGTGTATGTGAGTCAACCAGACGGTTTCGTTGACAAAGATCATCCGGAATACGTCTACAGGCTAAAGAAGGCAATCTATGGTTTAAAACAAGCCCCACGGGCGTGGTATGACGAGTTATCATCTTTCTTATTGTCAAATAATTTCACCAAAGGAACAATTGATCCAACCTTGTTTACAAGAAAATACAAAAATGACATTTTGATTGTTCAGATTTACGTGGACGACATCATATTTGGGTCCACTAATCCGACACATTCAAAACATTTTGAAAATCTCATGAAAAGTAAATTTGAAATGTCCATGATGGGAGAATTAAAATTCTTTTTGGGTTTACAAATTCATCAATCCCCGCGTGGAATTTTTCTTAATCAGGCTAAATACACAATTGAGATTTTGAAAAAACATGGAATGGACAATTGTGACTCTGTTGGTACTCCAATGGTCACTTCACCAAAAATTGGCGCTGACCTATATGGGAAACCCATGGATCCGAAGAAATATCGGAGCATGATTGGTTCTCTCATGTACTTAACTGCAAGCCGACCAGATATTCATTTTTCTGTTTGCTTACTTGCACGGTTTCAGGCAAGGCCTACCGAACTTCACCTCCAAGAGGTTAAACGGATCTTTCGATACCTTCGAAGAACCATTAACATGGGTCTTTGGTATCCGAAGGATTCGGAGTTTACACTAATAGCATTTTCAGATGCAGATCATGCTGGATGCCAAGTAACAGCGAAAAGTACATCAGGCGGAGCGCAATTTCTGGGAGAAAAACTAGTAGGCTGGTCCTCAAGGAAACAAGACTGCACTGCTTTATCAACAGCAGAGGCCGAGTATGTGTCTCTATCTGCGTGTTGTGCTCAAGTCCTTTGGATGAGAACACAACTCACGGATTATGGTTTCTCTTTCAACCGCATACCTTTGTATTGCGATTCAAAAAGTGCCATAGCCATCTCGTGCAACCCAGTGCAACACTCGAAGACCAAGCATATTAGAGTCCGCTATCACTTCATAAAAGAGCACGTTGAAGAGGGTACCGTTGAATTGTTTTTCGTGAAGACTGAATATCAGCTCGCCGATCTAATTACTAAAGCCCTCCCAAAAGAGCGGTTTGAAAACTTAGTTCGTCGAATTGGAATGCGAAGCCTAACTCCCGAAGAGTTAGAAAGTCTTCTCGAATCTTATTGATTTACTTCATAAAGCTTCGCAAGTAAATATATTTTTGTAAATATATTGGTAAATATATGTATATATTTTTGGTAAATATATATATATACTTTTTCAAAAATAAAAATTATAAAAATAGAAAACTTCAAAAAGCCATAAAAATATAAAAGACAAAATCCAAAAATATTCTTCTCACGACATGTCTCTCGTCTAATCAATATTCTGTACGTACTTAGAAATGTCATTCAACAATGATACGGGTATTTACAGATGCTTGAGCGGGAGTTATTTTTTATGTTTTTCTAAAACATGTCGTTTCTCAAATTTTTCTTCATTAAGGCTTTCGTGCATTTCAGTACGAAACCCAAGCTACATTGAATGACTTCTGATTATTTCCGATCAGAACTCGCAATGTTAATGGCGAAAAGCTAAAACCCGTGAGCACTTAATCAAAATTGTTTCAAAAGATTTTTCAAAGTCTTTCTATAAATTTTGTGCTCACAACAACTCCCTCAAAGACCTCTAAATGTTTTAAACTCAAAAGTTTAACCATTTGCTATGATTAAGGGGGAGCAGAAAAAGAAAAAATGTTCCATTTTTCATGCTAAAATCAGTCCGTCTCTCCACAAAAAGTTTCATTTTAATCTACTGTTTTCAAAAATACCACTTCATGCTATTTTTGAGGGGGAGATTAGGTGTTTATTATAAATATGGGGGAGAGGACGTGATTAAAATGTGATCTAAAAGAAGTTTTATCGTTTGAATCTCAAAACGAGTTCTTCAAAAAGACTCAGCATGAACCCTCGAATTGACGAAACTAAATGTCTGTTCTCAAAAAGACATGTCCTGGACGGGTAATAATTTCAAGCTGGTTTACCAGTGATGTAAGCGTGTCTCGCAAAGGACTTGTCTGAGTAGAATGTACCAATTCGAGAGATGATCTTTGAATATGACCAGGACGGGTAATAATTTCAAACTAGTCTAACTAGTGATGTAAGCGTGTCTCGCGAAGGTCATGTTCATTGAAAATCGATCATTTCAAATGTGCGAACTCTACCCAACATGTGCAATTTATTTCAAAAATGCATGAGCACATGTGAAGGGGGAGTGTTTCAAAAATGCAAAACTCTCGATGTGTTAACAAAATGTGTTTTCTCATAAACACGTTGAGAGATTTTTCACAAGGTTTAATGGCATGTGACAAATAATCTAGGATAATCATGGAGTAATAAGGTGATTATGGTTAGGTTATGTCCAATGATCCGCCAGAACCGGAGGGATCTACCCAAGGACAATTCCAATAGCTTAGCATTAGAAGTCCTTAGGTAAGATTGAAAAAAGGAGTATAATGAGAAAGGAGAAAGAATGGGTTGAAGAATGAAAAAGAAAATTTTTGTAAGGGTGAAAAGAAATAGCCCTCCATGAAAACTTAGGGCAGAAAACGGGTCAATACATCTGCTATCGGTACTCACTAAGGTGATACTGGTATTGAAGACAAGACGTCATGGACCCAGTGACGCATTTGCACCACCCTTCCTATCCACTCAGATATCTCTTAAAAGATATTTGTTTCATTTCTCACGGAGAACACTGCATAATCTATCGACCTCTCACTCCGAGATGTGTTGATATTGAAAAGGTGGCACTCTGCTCCATGCCTCCGACGACTAAAACCAAAACGCACATAATTGAGTCTAGAGACATGAGATTCATCAAAGATCTCTTAGGAACACTTCCTATGAAATACACTTGTGTTCACTCAAAAGGATACAAGTTGTATCAGTCTTAATGAGATCCAAGGATCTTGCCTCACGACATGATGGGCGTTGGACGATTTATTGCTAACTGTCTTATGCAGGTACTGATGCGCGTGATGTGTCGTTGCGGTTTAGCAGTTTTAATGCCTACTCAAGTTTTAAATTTATATTTAGCCGACTTATCAATAACACACACACTTAACGAGCAGTGTACCCGGTCAGTATGAAGATAATGGTAAGTAGAGTGTCGATCACTAAGAGTGGAACGTATTATCCCGTTATTCTAATCAGTATTTTAATATCCTAACGCAAGGGGGTTTCAGCCTGAGAGACTGGCACAGTTTTGTTTGCAATTAAATAATAAAATAAACAAATAGGCACGAATCAGCAAGTAGCACACACATACACAGATAGATACTAGAGACAATAAGAGGGCTGTCCTTATGATTAAGTAGTTTGTCACTTGTTTTATTGATAGCTTTATATGAAGTGTATGTAATTAACCCTTTCTCGTTGGTCCTATTCTTATCGGCGAGTAAACCCTTAATGACGACTTATGTCTAAAAGTTATTCCTAAGTGATCAATTTAGAAACAACCGTGGGAGCCACACCTTGTCCCGCAGTCGGGTGCCCGCAAGCCACTAATAAACACAGAGGTGGTCAATGCACTAATAAGTAGTAACCAAAGACATCAACATATAAACTTTAATTGATGGGAAAGCAAGTATTAAAGGGAGTGCAATCTTTCCGTTGTCACATTACACAAGCCACCAATCCTGATGAATTAAAGTTTGCTAAAACAATAAAACAAAACTACTTAATGAATTAAATACATGCAGCACCTTCTTACAGCTCTTGTATCTTCGATTTGGGTGTGTCTTGTGCTGCCTCTTGACTGAATTCGTCCTTCTCTTCTGTTCGGTCTTTAGGTTTTCGAACTTCCGAATCTCTTTAATGCGTCTGGTCTACGGGGTATTTATAGTTTGTGTCTGAGGGAAGATGCGGCGCATCTACTTAAGTAGATGCGGCGCATGTACTTAACTTCGCGTGGGGTCCAAGATTATAATATTCAGGAATATTCGTACACCGCCAGAAGATGCGGCGTAACTCCATGATTAGATGCGGCGCATGTCCTCTTGTATCTTGGATCGTATCTGGTGATATCTTGATAGAGATGCGGCGCATGTTGATAGTGAGATGCGGCGCATCTGGAGCAGATTAGTCTTGATCTTCTTCATTTCAGTGGACTCTTCACTTTATGCACGTTTTGCTCCATTATTAGTCCAAAATCGCCAAGTTTCACCAAATGCTTGTTTTTACCTGAGAATTACAAAAGTAAACGATTAAGTATCAATCCTCATACATAATATAGTAAAACAAGTCAAATTAATAGGATAAATGATAGTAATAAAATGTACTTATTTGAGTTCATCAAATATCCCCCCACTTGAACTTTACTTGTCCCCAAGTAAACCTTAGATTAAATCTCATGAAAATGTATCCTAAAAGATGTTAGGATTTATTTTTATATTTAAGCATGTATTCGTTTATTTCGTAATCACACAACTAAACACTTAACGAATTAGAAGTAAAATAAAATAAGTCGATAAAAGCAAATCTAATCGTTTAACTGTCCAGTCGCGACGAATATTCTATCATAAGCTTGGCAAGTATACACATCTCCACCACTAAAGCTAAGGAATAACAAGTCTAAAGCGGTAAATAGGGTTTTTAGGCTTAAGGGTTAATTATTCTTATTTCACTATCGATCTCAAATTCCAGAAAAGGCGACAAAATCACAAATACATGATCGAATCCACGAACACGATACTTGCAATTGCTCAAATCCTTAACTCGAATAGGCTAAAGATAGGTCCAAACTTCACCAATAATAATATATCAAAAAGGGCGACAAAATCATAAATACATAGCCGAATCCACGACTACGATACTTAAGATTGCTCAAATCCCTAATCTCAATAAATCAAAGGTTTGGTTGGATAAAGAATAATAAAGGGTATGGATAATTTTTGGGATATAAATTGGTGTAAAAATAAAAAATAAACAAAACAAATAAATTAAAATCCTAAGTGTGGTTAATCACTATCCCAACCATCCCATGAATAAGACTCATATCATTGAATAACTCACGCTTTAACACTTGAAACACACGCTTTAGGTAGACACGAATTATACTCAACAAAATCTTAATCAAAGAATAAACCTTAATTGGCATTCCCATAACTGCCAATTCCCATTCAATCCATAGATATAATACAACAAATAGTGGTGATATCGACCACTTACATAACTCTACGTCGTTGGCTTAAAATAAACATCCAACTCTTTCTTTTTTTTTTTCTTTTCTTATTTTTTTTCGATTTTTTTTTTTTTTTTTTTTTTTTTTTTTTTTTTTTTTTAACTTGAAACATAAACATAGATGTGTAAAATTTCACCACATCACTATAACTTTCTTTCCGGATAATTTTTATTCATACTTTTCATACTTTCAGAAATAACGCTAATAGTGAAAGTAGTAAACACACGAAAAATAAACTCAAAAGATATACAATATTTGCTTTCACTCCAATTTGCATTGTGCAATTTCCCGACCTAACCATATATAATGAATTACGCACGCGAACACAGGTAATGTAAGGAAACACACTCTGCCTATAGCAATTAACCAACCACGGATTCTAATCTACAGGGTAGGCTAAGGTTTAAGGTGTAACGAAACATTTTAAACATAGGTGTAAGAAACGAAAGGAATGGCTCTGAGGGTTTTTCTAGGGGTATCTTACTCTTAAAATGAGAGTAACAAAAGGGTTTATACGGGGGTTAACTAACCAGTGTAGCTAGTTAATAACACATAACATATAAAGGCTATTTGGTGTAATCCTAGAATTTTACCAATTTAGACAAGTCATTCCAATTAAATAAATAATACTCATTATGGTGGTCTCGAATAGTATACAAGCCAAGTTCTAAAGTTTACAAGTCACCGGCACACTCATAGATTTGTGAATTTTGTAAAAATCACAATTTTTGAAAATAAAGTCATGTGTGCAGTTATGCAACTTAGATCTTAAACAAAAACATGCTAAAAAATTTTTAAGTTTGATATATTAAGCACATTTTAAGCATAATTTTTGAAAAAGTTTAGGACAAGTAATTGTTAAGTGTTCTAATTCTCCTATCCCCCACTTAAGTTAAACAACGTCCTCGTTGTTTGTATAAAAGGTTAAAAACTGGAAATAAAAAGAATTAGAACGGAAAAACTCCCCTGAGATTTGCTCGGTATGATCCTCCATTAGTATATGAGCAAAAATCATCTTTCTTGTGGATTAGAACGTTAAAGCTTCATACTTGATGTATCCACAGAAAATTCAGAAAACTATAATACCACCAACACACCTAAGATAAGAAAGGTTCAACTTGCATAATACATTAGTAGTTAGGTAAAATAAAACTTAAAAAAATAATTAAAACTGAAAATCATCAGGTCAGTCGATGCGCCGTATCTTATTGAAGAAGATACGCCGTATCGAGCCTGGAATTAATACGGATCAGAATAAAGATGCGCCGCATCCTTAACCAGGGATGCGCCGCATTAAAATAAACTGATAAATAGTTTTAAAGTCGAAAATTAAAATGCAGAAAAATAAAATAAGATATGACCATTGCAGAGGATGCGTCGCATCTCAGGACTGAGATGCGCCGTATCTTCGTGCGGCCTGGACTGACTCGACTCAGAAAACAGAATAATAAAAGATAAATCCGGGTTGTCTCCCGGTCAGCACTTGTCTTTATTCCAGAGTCTTCAAGTTAGACTCACGTTCAGCTCCTTAGTATCGATCATTGAAGGAGTCGGAAACATCACGCTCCTTCATCCCCAATTTAGTAATATTGAACACTCCTTGCTCGTCCTTAATTTCCACGCCGTTCTTCTTTAATATCTGTATAAACAAAGTCCTGTCCCTTTCGGGCAGAGATGACAAAATGATAGACGGGAAATTCTTATTATCATACAGGCACAAATAAGCAAGGTGGGGTGGTAGTTCAATAAACACATCATTGTTCAAATTCGTTTTCTCAACTACTCTCCTACGTTTATTAATTACTACACAATCATACCACTCATCATCAGAATCACTAACAATATTGCGTCTAAGTTCCGTAGGTACATTAAGGTCAATGAATTCCTCAAAGTCTTCATGATTAGGATTAGCTGAGTTGTTTTGAATCAATGTTTCTCCCATAAGTCTAGCTTCAAGATCGAGGTCCATACGCTCTCTTAATCCTAGCACATAAACATCTCTGATTATGCTTTTAACTGGATCTTGGCACTTATAGACTAGTTTATTATTCCCTACCCTTAATGAAATTTTTCTCTTAAACACATCAATCTTAGCATGGGCAGTAGACAAGAAAGGTCTTCCGAGGATTAAAGGAATCTTAACATCCTCGGGCATGTCTAGTATAATAAAGTCTACGGGAAAAATAAACTGCTCAATTTTAACTAGCACATTATTAGCAATCCCTTCAGGTCGTTTTACTGTTTTATCAGCCAATTCAATAAGTAATTTAGTTGGTGCTAATTTTCCTAGTCCTAGTGTAGCGAATGTCTTAAGAGGCATAACACTAACACTAGCTCCTAAGTCAGCCAACACATTATTGAAAGATATATTATTAATAGAACAAGGTAGAGTAAAACTTCCTGGGTCTCTTTCTTTATGAGGCAAGGCATTTGAATTGGTTGCAGGGCTCTCTTCTTTCATTGTTGCCTTGATCTCCTCTTCAATTTTTGTCTTTTCTTTTAGTAGTCTCCTTAAGCTGATTGAAGAGTTAAAGAAAAATTCGGGTCTTGCACCATCATTACTATTCATCGACCTTCTAGGTATATTAGGAGTGACTTCTTCAGTGGTGCTTATGGCCTTGACATGATCCCTTGGGTTGGTTTCAGTTGAGCTCGGTAAACTTCCATATCCCCTTTCTTGAAGAACTTTGCTCATTTGACCAATTTGTTGTTCCAATGCTTTGATCGAAGCTCCTTGATTTCTTGTAGTAGTGTCCGTTGAAGCTCGAATTTCCTTGATCATAGCAGTATTCTCTTCATGTCTTTTAGCAGCATCGGCCATAATTTGCTTTAAAGTATCATCTAAAGTCTGCCTCCTTTCTTGATAAGCGGGATTGAAGTTGTTCTTTTGATAGAATCCCGGTGTAGCTTCCCTAAATCTCCCTGAAGGTCGGAATGGTTGTCCAAATTGGGTGTAATAAGCTTCTTCAAACGTCTCACTTTCATTCTTGCTCGGGCAATCCTTAGTGTAGTGAGGTCCTTCACACTTTTCACATCCAACTTGGGCAGCATACGCTCTTTCATCGCGCTTCTTCATTTCTCTACTGATTTTATCCAATTGAGCTTGAATAGCAGCAATCCCGTCAAAATTAGTGCTGCTCTTAGATCTAGTAGAGGTCCCATCGTGCCATTTCTGAGAATGATCAGCAGCATCTTGGATCGCTTTCCTAGCATTAGTTGCACTCATCTGAGGTACAGCTCCCTTAGCATCCAAAATCTGTCTTGTAGGCACGTCCAATCCCTGATAAAACAATATTATTTCCTGCATAGGGGTTAGATTGTGTTGAGGACATTTTATCAATAAATCTTTAAATCGTTCCCAAGCTTGATAAAGAGTTTCATCAGGCTCTTGCTTGAAACTATTGATAGCCTCCATCTTTTTAGCAGTCTTAGCAGGTGGACAATATCTCTTCAGGAATTTGCTTTTCAAACCTTCCCACGTAGTGATTGAACTAGCAGGTTCATTCCTTAGCCACTTGTTAGCAGCTCCTTTTAGTGAGATTGGGAAGATTCTTAGCATGAGTTGATCGGTATTGACACTTTCTGTAGTAAACAAATCTGCAATCTCCAGGACCTTTTCAACATGCTCATTAGCATCCTCTTGTTCCGTCCCACTGAAAGCATTCTCTCTGAGCTCTTTGAGAAATTGTCCCTTCAACTCAAATTTTGACTTGTCATCAAACTTAGGTCTAGCAACTCCTGAAGTGTAATCAGCACGGGTATTGTTCATGTATTCCTCCATAGTAGTGTTTTCGCCCATTGTTTCTGTTTCAACTTCCTCTTTCTCTTCAGAAAAATAATCAAGCTCGAGTGAACTTGAAAGATCAAAGCTTCTTGTGTTGAAAAGCCTTTTAAGCGAATGTAGGGCTCGTTCAGGATCTTCGAAAGGTTGAATCAAGTTCCTCGTAGAACTCCTGGTCATGCACTTCCTGAAATCAATCACAAAAGCATCAGTAGGGTATGCTCGAGAAAGTAATATATCAGGTAATTAATAACGAAAACGGAATACGAAAAATTAAAGTTACTGATATCTGCAGACGATGCGCCGTATCCAAAAAGTTGGATACGCCGTATCTTAATACGTTAAAATTTAATCAGACTTTTATTCAGAAAATAGATACGCCGCTTTAAATTTATGAATGCGCCGTATCGAATTAATCAATCAAAAATCAATTTATCTAATTAAAATTAAATGCGTCGTATTAACGAAAGTTAATGCGCCGTATTTTCGTTACGTTTAAAAATAAAAGATTTTTGATTCAGTAAGATGCGCCGTATCGACAGAGATCGATACGCCGTATCTGTTTAATAATTCGCAAACTGTTTTTAATTAAAATAATAGATACGCCGTATCTTCAAAAGAAGATGCGTCGTATGGCGTTAATGTTTTAGAAAAATTTTTATCAAAAACAGATACGCCGTATCTGCAAAAGCAGATGCGTCGTATTATTTTATCGCTTAGAAAAATTTTCTTGTTAAAAACAGATACGCCGTATCTTGGGGAAAAGATGCGTCGTATCGAATTAATTAAACGCGTTGTATATAAAAAAAATAAACGCAATACGCCGTATCTGAGAGATCAGATGCGCCGTATCGTTTGATTTAGCACAGTACAACGATAGCAGAACAGAAAAATACGAAAAATAAAAATAAAAATTAAACACACGAAACAAAAAAAATAAAACACACAAAAATAAAAACAAAAGCAAACAAATAACCCCAAATACAACAAATATGCAAAATAGTACAATGATGCAATTTAATCTAACAAAAAGAAAAACCTAATTAAAATACTAATCAAATTAACAGAAAATAACAATTCACTCCCCGGCAGCGGCGCCAAAAAACTTGATGCGCGTGATGTGTCGTTGCGGTTTAGCAGTTTTAATGCCTACTCAAGTTTTAAATTTATATTTAGCCGACTTATCAATAACACACACACTTAACGAGCAGTGTACCCGGTCAGTATGAAGATAATGGTAAGTAGAGTGTCGATCACTAAGAGTGGAACGTATTATCCCGTTATTCTAATCAGTATTTTAATATCCTAACGCAAGGGGGTTTCAGCCTGAGAGACTGGCACAGTTTTGTTTGCAATTAAATAATAAAATAAACAAATAGGCACGAATCAGCAAGTAGCACACACGTACACAGATAGATACTAGAGACAATAAGAGGGCTGTCCTTATGATTAAGTAGTTTGTCACTTGTTTTATTGATAGCTTTATATGAAGTGTATGTAATTAACCCTTTCTCGTTGGTCCTATTCTTATCGGCGAGTAAACCCTTAATGACGACTTATGTCTAAAAGTTATTCCTAAGTGATCAATTTAGAAACAACCGTGGGAGCCACACCTTGTCCCGCAGTCGGGTGCCCGCAAGCCACTAATAAACACAGAGGTGGTCAATGCACTAATAAGTAGTAACCAAAGACATCAACATATAAACTTTAATTGATGGGAAAGCAAGTATTAAAGGGAGTGCAATCTTTCCGTTGTCACATTACACAAGCCACCAATCCTGATGAATTAAAGTTTGCTAAAACAATAAAACAAAACTACTTAATGAATTAAATACATGCAGCACCTTCTTACAGCTCTTGTATCTTCGATTTGGGTGTGTCTTGTGCTGCCTCTTGACTGAATTCGTCCTTCTCTTCTGTTCGGTCTTTAGGTTTTCGAACTTCCGAATCTCTTTAATGCGTCTGGTCTACGGGGTATTTATAGTTTGTGTCTGAGGGAAGATGCGGCGCATCTACTTAAGTAGATGCGGCGCATGTACTTAACTTCGCGTGGGGTCCAAGATTATAATATTCAGGAATATTCGTACACCGCCAGAAGATGCGGCGTAACTCCATGATTAGATGCGGCGCATGTCCTCTTGTATCTTGGATCGTATCTGGTGATATCTTGATAGAGATGCGGCGCATGTTGATAGTGAGATGCGGCGCATCTGGAGCAGATTAGTCTTGATCTTCTTCATTTCAGTGGACTCTTCACTTTATGCACGTTTTGCTCCATTATTAGTCCAAAATCGCCAAGTTTCACCAAATGCTTGTTTTTACCTGAGAATTACAAAAGTAAACGATTAAGTATCAATCCTCATACATAATATAGTAAAACAAGTCAAATTAATAGGATAAATGATAGTAATAAAATGTACTTATTTGAGTTCATCAGGTACCGACGAAAGTTCATCCACCATCATCATCTACATCAACGACGCATCTGGACAGAAGAAGTAGATCAAGGCAGGAACGACCAGAAGACGATACTTTGAAGATCACAGCGCATGAAGGAACATTGAACAAAGTATATTATACATTGACACACGAAGTTCAAGACATCAAATACAAAAGACCATTCACGGGAGCATCATTGAAATGACCATCCCTTAGGGGGAGATTGTTAGCAATCACTTTATATTGATTTTGAAGTGATGGTCATTTGCTTATGAGAACTAAAATGTCATGTATAATAGTTAGATTAAAAAGTGGACTAGAAGTATTAGATTAGTTATTAGTTGGCATGTATAAGTGTAATACATTGTTCTAGTCCACTCCATGGCACAAGTGAAAGCCCACCAAGCCCATTTGGTTGGTTGTGTTATCATAAGACCACACACACACACTGCATGGTGTGTGTCTCATTTTTCAACATAACAGAGAAAGAGTGTGTGTGTGTCCAAAGTACCACAAAAGTCTCGGTTTGTTTATCTTCCAAAGATTAATAAACATTTGACTTGAAATCATCATATGATCCACCACATCTCTTGTTCTTAATGTATATGTTTGTGAGCATCATCATGATTGTGTTTGTGTGAAGAAGAAGGTAGTCGATCTAGTGTTACAGGTTCCCACATAAGGTATTCTTTAACATTAAATCCCACTATCTATGTCTCCCAAATCAAAGAGGTTTGGCAGACTGCTACTGTCAGAACATTTAACAATGGAGACAAAGAGTTAAATGCCATAGTGGATGGCAAATCTATCACTCTTACTGAATCATCACTCAGGAGGCATCTCCACCTGAATGATGACAATGGTATTAGTGCTATGCCAAACACTGAGATTTTTGAAACTTTAACCAGAATGGGGTACAACATCCAATCACAATCTTTAACTTTTCAAAAAGGTTGTTTTGCCCCACAATGGAGGTTTTTGATACACACCATCCTTCATTGTCTCAGTCCTAAGAAAACCTCATGGGAACAGTTCAGTAGCAATATTGCAACTGCTCTCATCTGCTTAGCTACTGACAGAACTTTTAACTTTTCAAAACTCATCTTTGAAGGAATGGTTAAAAATGTTGATAGAAAATTAAAATTTTAGATGTATCCCAGGTTCATTCAAACTATTTTGAACATGAGGAAACATCAACTTCTTCCTCACAAAAATGTTTATCCAACACCCAAACATACCAAAAAACTTTTCAGTAATATGAGGATGGCCTCAAAAGGGTATAGTGGGGAAGAAGTTCCATTATTTGATTCTATGCTACAGGCACAGGGTGAAGGATCAACAAGCCCAGTTGACTCCCAACACACACCCACAACATCAGAACAATCAGCCTCACAACCAACCTCATCACCAGATAGGTCTATATCCAGAGAGGGCTCTGCTGTACCTCAGCACAGAGTTCCTACCCCTCCCCATGTAGCAGATGAGGCTGACTTTGTCAGTATAGGAAGGGCTGCTTCTATTGTCTCAGGCTTAGAAGCTGGGCAGGACAGAAGTACCATAAATAAGACCCAACATATGGCAAAACCAACAGTACCAAGTTCCTTTGAACCCAGTACTATTGGTGGAATCCCAAGCCAACCGAAAATATTGGGTAGCTCAGAGGCTCACCATGTGGTGGAATCTGAGTCTATGCCCCATGATGCACCTCTCCCTGAAGGTTACACATCAGGAAGTGCTGAGGGCAGTAAGACACTAAAAGAATTGACGGATTTGTGTACAAAATTGTCTGAGAAGGTCACTACTTTGGAAGCTGAGCTCACTACTCACAAGAAGGTGTTTGGGAAGGTATATACTAAACTGGTTTTGAAGGTCAAGAAGCTAGAGCAGAAGGTAAAGACACTTCAGAAAAAGAGGTCAGCCCAAATGGTGGAATCAACTGAATCATCTTATTCATTAAGTTCATCAGATGATCAGGGAGCAGATAAAGGTGAGGAATCATCCAAACAGGGAAGGAAGATTGCTCAACTAGATGAATATCCTTATGTTAATTTGGTCCAAGAAGAATCTGGCAATCAGGGGAGGCCAGATTGACAGTATGAAGAAGGTACTGCCAGTCAAATGAAAGGTACTGGTGGTGTATCACAAGGTACTTCTAATGGTTCTCAAGGTACTGCTGGTGCAATATATACTAGAAGGCCAAAGAGATTAAGATCATACAAGGGCAAGGGAATAATGGTAGAAGAATAATCTTCTCAGAAACGCTCCAAGAAGAGCCAAGATCAGATTGCTCTTGATGAGGAGCTAGCTCAAAGATTTCATGAAAAAGAGTTAGCCAGGGCAGCTGAAGAAGAAAGATTGGCAAGATTTATGGTTGAGCATAAGTTTCAGACTAAAGAAGAATAAAGAGCTGCTTAGGTTCTTGCTGATAGTGAGTTAGCTGTAAAGTTACAAGAAGAAGAAAGGTCACAGTTTACAGGAGAAGAACAAGAACAAGCCATTGATGACCTATTGCAGCAGATCAGAAAGAGCCAAAGCAAGAAGAAAGCTGCTCAGAAGAAGCCCCCTACCAGAAAAGAATAGTTAAGTTATATGAAGACTTATCTGAAGCATCAAGATACCTGGAAAGAGCATCACTTCAAGAGAAGATCTTTTGAAGAGATTGAAAGGATTTACATTGATACTCACAGGAGAATATAGATGTTTCTAAGAGGTGATCTTGAAACAAGTGAAGGCAGAAGAGAGAAAAGAGCAGCAGAACAATTGGAATCTGAAGAGTCTAAGAAGCAGAAAACTGAAGAAGAATCAGTTCAGAAGGAACCAGTTGAAGAAGAATCAACTGAGGAAGAGAAAGAGATATTAACTGATGAACAGATCCATGGAATGATGGTGGTAATTTCAGAAGCTCTAAATGTTGATCCCATTCAAGCCAAACATCCCATCTGTAACACCCCCGTTTTTTATATTGGCAGCGGAAATATAAGTTGAGGTGTTACTTCATGTGTTGTAGTCATGATAATAGAAAACGACTTAAAAAGAGACGTTTTTAAATAAAATTGTTATCATTCATTTATTTAATATCAGAGTACATAATATAGGTCCCAGAGGAAAGTTTGGAATTACGTTATAAAAGTTACATTTATTCATTTGAATGATAACATATGGACACCCTTTTTAAAAGAAAGTCCACCGCCACTCCGTGCCAAGTTCGTTCTCTTAATTACATGAGATAAAACATGCTAAAAAGTCAACACAAAGGTTGAGTGAATCCATAGTGTTTTATAATCAATTTGAACACAAGCCTAGTATAAAGGATAAAATCACAGTACGGTATATTGCACTAAGCCTCATGACACGCAATGCGTTGACAGTGTCCAGGTTCCACAAACATAATTAAATGAGAGTGGTCGTGCCCCCGAGTAGGAGTCTGCCTAGAAACTCTTTATAGAAATCAAATATAATGCATTTGCATACCCGGCTACCCCAAAGGGTATCCATCCGACTAATACAAATGGGTCGTCAGGCCAATAGATCTATTCACATATTCGCGCTCACCCAGCAGGTGACTAATGGTGCATGATATGAGGGTCTTTTAAATAATAACATAAATAAGGGACAGTTAGCCTAGTGCAATAACAATCAAGAAAATACTTGTGCTCGGTTTGGTAGCATGTATCTCTCCACGAGTTTAGAAAACATATAAAGAAAAGTGGGACTATAAACTCACCTTGATAGTCTGAAGGATAAACGAATTTAACTAAAGTTGATAAACGTCTCCGGCACGTAACCTGGGTTGGTTATGTCAAGTTTTAGTAATCGTATTCGAATATATCTAAGTTTTAATTGTTCATTTGTAACGTTTTTTATTGTTAATTTGAGACAACATGAAGTCTCTCCAAAAGTTATAAGATTTATCTTATTACTTATTTTTATGTTTTCGTTCCGTTCGTTCGTTTAAATAGATACTTCGTTCATTCGTTATCGAAGAAAACGTATTACATTATAATACTAATAAGAATAATAATAATAATAATAATAGTTTTAATAATAATAATAATAATAATAATAATAATAATAATAATAATAATAATAATAATAATAATAATAATAATAATAATAATAATAATTATTATTATTATTATTATTATTATTATTATTATTATTATTATTATTATTATTATTATTATTATTTGAATATTTCTCACTTCTTCCCATAAAGTTCTACATATTGTCAACTTTTACTCTTGAACTTTCGAATAATGACAAGTTTTACCCCTCAACTTTCATAAAATTAAATTTTTTACCCTTCAACTTTGGTTAAATGACAACTTTTACCCCTATAGTTTCAAAAGTGACACTTTTTACCCCTAGGGTTTAGGTCGACTTCATACTAAGTCCATTTTATTATTTTAGTTAGAGTTTTGACAGAAAATACCCTTGAGACTCCCGTCATGTTTCACACGACGTCCTTATTTCTTAAAAACGCGCTATATCTTACGAATTATGGCAAAACTTTTTACGACTCTTTTGTACACTTAAGTGTCAGTTTATGAACTTAATTCCTACAAATTTCCAGCTCATGATTCGAGCTCACGAGCTCGAAATAAATTTTTAAAGGGTGCGTTTGTTCATTAAAACTGGACAGAAAAGACCCGAAAAGAAAAGGCCATATCTTGATGAAATCTTAACCAAATTACTTCGTTCTTTTTCCTATAGTTAGATAGCTGAGAGATCTTCATGTATGCAAAAATCTAGAATTTTTAGAGTTCGTTTAATGGTCGATTTTTATTTTACAAAACAAGGGTCTGCTGTTTTGTCGACAGAATCAAAAAGAAGAAAAATAAATGGTTTTTCAAATTTTAAGCTTACTAACTAGGGATCTTTGATTATATTTAGTATCTTTAACATATTTAAGAGACTTCCACTGAGTTTTAGGTATTTTAGGTTTACAAAATGATTTAAGAGTGTGTTTGTTTGTTTCGACTGAAAAAGAAAAGAAAAGAAATAATTTATTATTAATCTAGTTTTTTTTACTAGACGATTTTTAATGATGTTCTTAGTATTTTAGAGATTATAAGCAATAATGAAAAGGGTGGAGAGTATTTACTTAGCTTTAGGGTTCGATTAAGGGATATGGGCGAATTGGCTTGAGATCGAAATACTAGAGCTTCTCCTTATCCTTAGGCTTCGTATGGTTTTCTTCTTAGAGTGAATGAGAGCTATTTGGTCAGTAGTGAGAGGGTAAGGGTTGTGTTTTGGTTTGTGTCGAATGGGGTTATAGAGAAATGATGTGTTTGTATGTAGACCATGGTTTAAGTTGATGAGTTGTGTGATAAAGAAGTGGCCATGTAGAGGGGTGGGGTGGCGTTGTGGTTTAAGATGGTGATGATGGTGTGTTTATTTTAAAACCATAGAAGTATAAGGGTTTCTAGAAAGAGGATATGTGGAAGTTGTAAGAGTTTGACATGTATTTGATTAGGGTTTAAGGAAAATAAAGAGTTTGGTTTGGTTTTAGTTGGATTCGAACCAAGTAGGGTAGAAAAGAAATGTTTGGTTCGAATTATGCATAAAGGAATTGTACATCGTGGTTAAGATTATGGTACTCTAGGGTTAGGGTTCTAGTTAGGGTTACTAAGGTTAGGGTTTACTTAGAATTAATTTTTAGGGTTTCCTAGATATATTTTACATATATCGATCTATATGAAATCAAAGAAAATAATTTGGTGCATTGGTAAGTTGTACTTTAAGCTTAAGGATGTTGTACTAGGGTTTAGAAAATAAGAAAAATATAATTTGAATATTCCCTTAATTTATATAATTTTTATTAAGGTTTTAAAGTAATTAAATGGATTTTTAAGTTTTTGTGCATTAGAGGGTTGTACTATAGGTTTAGAGAGTTGTACAATTATTTAATAATTTAATAAATTTATTTAAAAATTAATGTGTAAAATTATTACAAAGTATGCCTTTAAAATAATTATTATTAAAGTTTTTATAAGGTTTTTATTATTAATTAGTTTTTATGCATTAGGGACTTGTACTTTAGTTTTAAAGTCTTGTACATATATATTTTATAAAATTTTAGAGTTTGTGATTTTATTACATATTATAATAGTTTTGTGAAATTAGGGTTTTATCGGGAGTTTTTAAGGTTTCTGTGCTTTAGTGACTTGTACATTACTTAGATAATTTGTATTTTAGTATTTCTAGGGTTTTGTTATCTTCACATGTTGTTATGGTAGTTTAGGGTTTCATAAAACTCTTATCAATTATAAAACACTTAGTTTTAAACGTACGTTAACGAAATAACGTAAAGTGGTAAATGGGATCTCGTAAAGTTTTAGGTCAAAGATGTTTAGATAGTTAAATACTAAATCAGTTAAGGTCGGGTTACGAGCACGTTTATCGGAGATGTGATCTATGTCACATAAGATGATAGCATAACCTAAGTAATAAAAAAAAATTCTACGTGGAAAAAGGATAAGTGTAGTTTATTATAAAGTCGTATTTTTACCAGTGGTTACACCATCATTGATTGGGAGGTGTACTCAGATGGAATGATCAAGGGATGGAAAACCATCAGAGTAGGAGGAAAATTTGAAGTCTACAAGTTCTTTGAAGATATGATCAAAGCCATTGACAGAGAAGACTTGGATAAGCTTTGGAGCTTAGTTGCCACCCTTGGGGAAATGCACCTGGTACCGTAGCTAACCGAGTAGCTCTAGAAGCATGTGTACAAGCTCGTAATGAGGGACGCGATCTTGCTACCGAGGGTAATGAAATTATCCGCGAAGCTACCAAATGAATTTTTGATCTAAAATTTCAAATTCTGACTTTTTACCCAACCAATCTCTAATATTAAAAAAAAGCTTCATTAGGTCAGATATAGGAAAAGGAAAATCTTCCATTTTTTTCCAAAAAAAGAGGGGAATGGGGATTTCCTTGAGACGGTCCCCAAATAACCATTTTACGCCTTTGAATGCGCATAGATCCTTTGATTACGGCTCGACGAAAATCTGGTTCTTCCAAATAACTTATAAAACCCGAATCTCTATTAAATTTTGTATAAAGATTATAATTCTTGAAATTAGATTTCTTAAAACTTCGTTTGGAACGAGTTAAAAAAGCTATACGTTTAAATTTTCTTGTTCGAAGTTGGTGATCCAGCCCTTGCATTATGCCTTGTTCTTTTCGTCGTTTTTTTAAACATTTGTTCCAACTCGTTGATTAATTTGTATGACCATCGAGGTGGTTTTTTACCTATTTCATTTATGTTTATTCCAATAGATTTTTTTTCGCGCTTAGGATTAGTTAGAATTGCGTTCAATGAAAACTTTAACCTATTATTTGAATCAATTTTTACTTGTTTTTTTTCTGATATTTCTATTTTCTGTTCAGATTCTGGAAAAGTAGGATAAGGAAGAAGGATATCGTGAATTTTATTTATTTCAGAAGGTTCTGTGCAATTTTCTATCGAGTTTTCTTTTCTGATTGAAGATGAAAAAATTTTCTTCATTCTTCCACGATACATCCCATTTAAAAAGGGATCATACATTTTAATTAGGCAATTCTTTTTGTTTTTTTTCTCAACATTACACAATCTAGTCTTTGTTTCAAGTATATTTAGAGAAAGAAATACTGTCTCTAAAGCCTCTATTCTATTTATAAATTCATTATTTAAGTTCTTATTTTTCTCTTTATTGGTATAAAGCCACTCGCTATATAGTTCATCAGCGGACAGTTTTTCTAATGTAGATAAGGATATCCTTTTTGCTAGCATTTCCCCAAAAGTTGACAAACTCGGAGGATATGTAAAAGATATTCTTTGTTTTCCATCACTTTGGCATGTGTTAGGATCTCTGTGAAATAAGAGTTTCATTGTTGCTGCCGATAGTGTTAAGCTGGTTCCTGCCGATAGCTTTGGTTCCTGCTGAAAGCTCATTGCTGCCGATAGTGTTATCTTGTTTCTGCCGATAGTGTTGTTGCTGCGGATAGTATTATTTGTTATCCGTATATTTAGAATGTTTGTTAAGATTTATTTTTAGAAGAGATTGTTGTTTATCTCTTCACACGTTTACTTGTAGAACGGGTTAGGGTTAGGTGATCTTGTTAGTATAAAAGATAAACCCGTCTATGAGTTTATGTACGCCTTTAACACCTTTAACGTTGGTAATATTCAAGAACACAATTCTTAGTTCATAGTTTGATCCATAGAGGATCATTGTTCGTTTAGAGTTTTCTTCTTTATAATACTTGCTGTTTAGTTTCCGCATAAACGCTTGTATTGCATACAGAGGTTCTTGTTTATACCAAGCTCAATCAAGCTCGAAGTACTCGATCCTACAAGTGGTATCAGAGCCTGGTAAGGATCTCTGATAAAGAAGAAAAAGGTCGATCTCATATCTCTTAACCCTCTCTCAATGGCAGACGATAACCCAGAAACCAATGTCATTAACCAGGAAGATCAACAACCCAAAACTGAAACATCCCAAGTCCAAACGCAAATCGTCACCGCGGTGTCCACCAACAATGCTAAATTCCCATATCTGAAGAAAGATGAGTATGAAGTCTGGGCTATGAGAATGGAATATTGGATCACAAACAGTGATTACAATCTGTGGAATGTCATTCTCAAGGGAAATAGCAAGAAGAATACAGGAAGGGACGAGGATGGCAATATTTATATAGAGCCACCTGTTACTGCAGAAGAGCACATGGCTGTGCAAAGGGAAACCAAAGCAAGAACCCTTCTGCTTCAAGCTATTCCAGAGGATCATATGAGTGATTTCCATCACTTGGATGATGCTAGAAAGATCTGGCATGCTGTAAAAGCCAGATTTGGAGGGAATGATGAATCCAGAAAAATGAGAAAGTCTATGCTTAAGCAAGAGTTTCAGGAATTCAAGATCTCTGAGGCTGAGGGGATTCATAAAGGGTATGACAGATTCCACAAGATCCTGAGTCAACTCAACCAGTTGAAAGCTAGGCCGGATGATGAAGATTGCAACACCAAATTTCTGAGGGCTTTACCACCATCTTGGTCGCAGGTTTCCATAACCCTCAAGGCCAAAGGAGGACTGGATTTTATGAGCTTTGATGATCTGTACAACAAGTTGAAAACCCTTGAACTTGATATCAAAGGGTATTCCACCTATACACCTCATACTCCAACCCATACTGCTTTTGTTAGTAACTCTGGTGCTAACAAAACATCATATGGAAACAGTCCAACTCCATCAACATCATCAATCTCTTACTCACCTGTCACACCAAAAGCTCAAACCAGTTCTGAGAATCTTGTAGTGGATCTGCTTCATTCATTTGTTGCTGATAGTACACCACAACAGAAGATTGTGTATGATGATTTCAATCAGGTTGATGAATTGGATATGGAAGAGATGGACTTAAGATGGCAGATGGCTATGATATCGTTGAAGTTGGATAGGTTTGAAAAGAAGGCAGGAAGAAGGGTCAATTTTAATGGACAGGAGCCTGCCAGGTTTGATAGAAGGAAGGTGAGGTGTTATAAATGTTCTCAAACATGACATTTTGCTAGGGAATGTACAGACAAGAAGGTGGATGATAAAGCACGGTATTCTGCTTTCAGAATTCAAGAGTTGGAGTCAGAAGACCCCAAGGCTTTGGTATCTGTGGATTCAATGGTGGACTGGGAGCAACATGAGAAGTCTCTTGCAAGTGGAGCAGATAAGGTCTATGGGATGGTAGCTGGATATGGTGAAAAGAAACAAGTGGCTGATCAGTTTGGAATGATGGGTCATCCATCTCAGGTACATAACTGCCCATTTGGTTGTGATTCTAAATATGATAAATTGAAACAGGAATTTGATGATAAAGAAAGTGAAAATAAGGATAACTTTATTCAACTTAAGGCTCATAAAAAGGCTGTTAAAACTTTAGAACAACAAAAGGTCTGGTATCAACAACAACAGTCTGCTTATGAAGTGAAAATAAAGGTATTGGAAAGAGATTTAAAAAATGCTATTAATGAGGTTAAACATACTGAACGGGAAAAAGCTAAGGTAGTATTAGATAATCAGGATTTAAAGTCTAAACTAGATGATACCTTGGCTAGATTTGATAAGTGGAAAGAGTCATCCACAAACCTTCACAGGCTTATTGATAGTTCTATGTCATCAAAAACTAAAAGAGGTTTAGGGTTCGGTGACCTGGTAGGGCCAAATCAATATTATGACCCTAATGAATATAGTGTTTTTAACCCAGAACCTGTAGATTATAGAAAGCCTGTAAAGTTTGTGAATGAGGGAGGGATGAATGATGTTCCTCCACCCATAACTGGAACATTTAAGCCGGCTAATCCTTTTGATGACTTTGATGATTCACAAATGATGTATGGCAAACAGGCAAAAGACTTGCCTAATCTTGATTGTGACTCTAATGAATTTGTCTCTTGTTCTTACAGTGACAAATCTTCAGAAATCAAGACAGATGACTATGCCACATGTGGATCAAGTGACAAGTCAGCATCAATAAAGTCAGAAGATCTCTCCTCAGAAGTAGCTAATGTTGAATCTCATTCGAAGATAGCTACATCTAAAGATATTTCTTTTGATAGTGTTAAAAACAATAATGTTTCTGGTTGTGGTTCTTTTTCAAACAATTCTAGTTGTGGTTCTGTTTCAAACAATTATGATTGTGGTTTTCATTATGTTAAGGATAATTTTGTTTCATGTGTTGGTTTGAATAATTCTGTGTGCAATGAGAAAGTTATTGTTAAGAAAAAGGCCCCTAGAAAGAAATCTTGCTTTGTGTGTCGTAGTTATGATCATCTCATTAAAGATTGTGACTATTATGAGAAACAGATGGGTTTGAATGCATGTCAAAATAGGTTTGTATGGAAAAATGTGAATGATATTCCCCCCTATATTCCTCAAGCAGCAAGGAGAACTTCAGTTGCTACTGGCAAGCCAGTTCCTGCTGGTAAGCCTGTTGCTGCTGATAGGTTCATTCCTGCCGATAAGCCTGTTGCTGCTGTGTATTCAGTTCCTGCCGGTAGGATCAATCCTGCTGGTTGGAGAAGCAATTTGGCTAGACCTTTCAGAAAACCTACTAGTTCTTACTTTCAAAATAATTTGAGACCTGTTTGTTTTGACACCAAAAATAAGGGAGGGGCAAGATGGAAAACTGCTGTTAAGTCCTCAGCAGGTTGTTCTTGGAAAATCAATAACCAACATATGAAAATGGGGTCCAAGATCAATGGTGGATCTCATCAATCTCCAGGGTTTAATTCTTATTGATCCACTAGGCAGGCTCAAGTCAGCAATGGCTTGAGTCTCTCTTGTATCTAATGTTGTATATGTATTCTTTCTCTCAGGATTTTCCTTTTAGAAGCAAAGATGTTGGAATTGTTGATAGTGGATGTTCCAGGAGTATGACAGGGAATTTGGATAGATTGCATGACTTTGTACCTTTGAATGGAGGTACTGTGACATTTGGAGGAGGAGATGGAATAATTTCTGGGAAGGGAACTATCAAGACTGCTAAGCTGGACTTTGAAGATGTACTTTATGTGAAGGAACTTCAAGACTTCAATTTGTTCTCTGTCTCCCAGATCTGTGACAAGAAGAACAGTGTTCTCTTCACTGAGAATGATTGCTTTGTGTTGTCCAAAGACTTCAAGCTACCTGATGAAAGTCAGGTTGAACTTAAAGTTCCTAGGACTTACAATCTTTATAGCTTCAATCTTAGTGATGTTCAGCCTGAGGGATCTCTTGCTTGTTTGGTTGCAAAAGCTTCTGTGGATGAGTCTAAGAAATGGCACAGAAGAATGGCCCATGTGAATTTCAAGACCATTAACAAGTTGGCTAAGAATGGGTTGGTGAAAGGGCTTCCTATGAAGATCTTCTCAAATGAGCATGATTGTGTTGCCTGCAACAAAGGAAAGCAGCACAAAGCATCATACAAGGCCATAACTGCTGTGAGCAACATCTCTGAGCCTTTGCAGCTTCTTCATATGGATCTCTTTGGTCCTACTTCTATCAGAAGTATTGACCATAAGAACTACTGCCTGGTGATTACAGATGATTTTAGCAGGTTTTCATGGACTTTCTTTTTGGGTACTAAAGATGAAACTTATCCAGTTCTTAGGGATTTTATTGCCTTAATAGAAAATCAGCTAAGTAAAAAGGTTAAGTCTATAAGGTGTGATAATGGCACAGAATTTAAGAACTCTAATCTTATTGACCTCTGTGGGACTAAGGGGATAAAAAGGGACTATAGTAATGCTCGAACTCCACAACAAAATGGGGTTGCAGAAAGGAAAAATAGGACCCTGATAGAAGCAGCTAGGACTATGCTAGCTGAATCTAAGATGCCTACTATGTTTTGGACAGAAGTAGTTTGCACTGCTTGTTATGTGTTGAATAGGGTATCTATTACTAGTCCTCATAATAAAACACCTTATGAACTTTTGTCTGGGAAGGTTCCAAACATTAGTTACCTTAAGCCTTTTGGATGTCATGTCACTATTTTGAACACTAGTGATTACCTAGGCAAGTTTGATGGGAAGGCTGATGAAGGGTTTATTGTTGGATATTCTGCTCATGGTAAAGCCTATAGGGTTTATAATCTGTCCTCTAAGAAAATAGAAGAGACTCTCAACTTAAGATATCTTGAAGATAAACCTAATTTGCAGGGTGCTGGTCCAGAGTGGTACTTTGATCTGGATTATCTATCTGACACCTTAGGTTATACTAGATTCAAATCAAATCTATCTGCTGGTACAAATGTTTCTCAAACTAACAATGCAGGTACCTCAGATGATGATTCTGATGTAGAGAGTGATGAACGACCTATAGTTGTTCCTTCTTTTCCCTCTAACAACATTTCAGGTTCAAAGCTCAAGGATTCTTTTGATATGGCTGGAGGTGATTCTAGTTATGCAGAAGATCTTGCTAGGCTTCAAAGACAAGAGTTTAATGCCAAAAGAGCTGCTGAGATGTTTGATTCTGGATTTTCTAAAGAGACAGAGGAGATTCTGAGAAAGGCTGAAGCTGAAGTTAGAAGACAATTGAATTCAACTGATGGTATTCATGTTCCTGCTGATCCCATTCCTGCTGAAAGTGGATCTGTTCCTGCCGAACCTTCTAGGGTTTCTGCTGATGTTCCTGTGTCTTCTCCATCTGTGGACACTCTGGGTGTTGTTAACTCCCCTAAAAGATTTCCAATCCCTTCTGATCTTGGAAACTCAGTTTCTTCAAAAGATAAGCTGAATGATCCTCATCATCAGTCCAGAACTGGAATTTTCACTTCTTCTTCATATGATGATGACTTCAACCCCTCCATCACTAATCAGGCATCCTCCATTGAAGTTAATCCCATTGCTACCAAGAGGATCAATACAGTTCATCCTCAGTCTTTGATTCTTGGAGATATAAATTCTCCTGTGCAGACAAGAAGCAAGCTACATCAACCCAAGTTTGGAGAATCTGCTTTTCTCAGTTATATACAGGATCAGTTGAGGAACAATCATACTGATTACTTACATTGTCTGTATGCTTGTTTCTTATCCCAAGTTGAACCAACTAGCATAGCTCAGGCTCTTGCTAATGATGATTGGGTTGAGGCTATGCAAGAGGAGATGCAGCAGTTCCAGAATCAAAAAGTATGGATGTTGGTGCCTTTACCTGCAGGAAAGCATGCTATTGGAACTAAATGGATTCTAAAGAATAAAAGGGATGCTAGGGGTATTGTGGTTCGAAATAAGGCTAGATTGGTAGCTCAATGTCATAGACAAGAAGAGGGGATTGATTATGATGAGGTGTTTGCACCAGTGGCAAGAGTTGAAGCTATCCGATTGTTTTTAGCTTTTGCTTCCTTTATGGGGTTTGTAGTATATCAGATGGATGTGAAGAGTGCATTTTTGTATGGCAGGATTGAGGAAGAGGTTTATGTTACTCAACCACAGGGATTTGTGGATCCTCAGAATCCTAATTTGGTTTACAAAGTGGTTAAAGCACTTTATGGTCTTCATCAAGCACCAAGGGCTTGGTATGCACGGTTATCAGCCTTTTTACTAAAACATGGTTACAGAAGAGGGACTATTGATAAAACTCTTTTTATCAGAAAGAATTTCAAAGATATCATCCTGGTACAAGTTTATGTTGATGATATCATCTTTGGTTCCACTAATGAAGCCTGGTGCAGGGAGTTTGAAGAATTGATGAAGAGTGAATTTGAGATGAGTGCTATGGGTGAAATGACTTTCTTCTTAGGTCTTCAGGTTAAGCAGAAACCAGATGGAATCTTTATTTGCCAGGAGAAGTATGTTTATGACATGCTTAAGAAATTTGATATGGAAAATGTGAAGGTTGCTACAACTCCTTTTGAACGTCCAAAGCCTAAGTCCAATAATGAACCTGATGCTGCTGTTAATGTTCATCTTTATAGGTCCATGATTGGATCACTCATGTATTTGACAGCTTCAAGACCTGATATCATGTTTGCTGTTGGTGCATGTGCTAGACATTAGGTTACACCCTTGACTTCTAACCTAAATGCAGTTAAGAGAATCTTCAAGTATTTAAGAGGACAGCCAAAGATGGGACTTTGGTATCCTAAAGATTCTCCTTTTGTGTTGGAAGCATATAGTGACAGTGATTATGCTGGGGCTAACTTTGATAGGAAGTCTACAACAGGAGGTTGTCAGTTTCTGGGTAGGAGGTTGGTTTCTTGGCAGTGCAAGAAGCAAACTATAGTAGCTACATCTTCTACTGAGGCAGAGTATGTTGCTGCTGCTAGTTGCTGTGGACAGGTACTTTGGATGCAAAATCAGTTGTTGGATTATGGGTTCAACTACATGAACACTAAGATTTTTATTGATAATCAAAGTACTATGTGTATTGTTAAGAATCCTGTTTATCATCAGAGGACCAAGCATATTGAGATTCGACATCATTTCATAAGAGATGCTTATGAGAAGCATCTTATTCAGGTGGTTAAGATTCACACAGATGATAATGTTGCTGATCTGCTGACCAAGGCTTTTGATGGACCAAGGTTTAAACATTTGGTGGTTCATATTGGGATGGTGAATCCCTAGTTGCAGCTTAAGGGGAGGATAAAGCTCAAGGGGAGGATTGTTCTTGTTGTTGTTGTATAATTTCTATCTTTCTTTCTTTCTTTTGTTTCTTTTCTTATTTTCTTTTATTTTGGTGTGTTTCTTAGTTAAAAAAAAAAAAAAAAAAAAAAAAAAAAAAAAAAAAAAAAAAAAAAAAAAAATTGTGTATTTTGTGTGCTAATAAGTGGTTTTGAGCATCACCTTGCAGGTACAGTGTTGGTGTTTACACCTGCACAATAAATGGTGCTCAACTCACCATGTCTTGCAGACTAGAAAGAGTTGACTCACCATGAGGGTACGGCTCTGGTGTGAATATCAAATCCGTTGATAGCTGTAATAGCTTGCTCAAAGCTATAGGGTATTCAACTCACCCATGGTTAATTCCTGAGAGTTGAAAATGGTTCTCAATTCACCATGGATGTAACCCTTTATGGGATCCAAAGGATTGGCTAGTCCACAAAAGTATGGTTTGTGGTAAAGACAATTGGTATCCATATTTGGTATTCAATTCACCAAGGTTTTGCTGTAACCTAAGAATTGGCTAGTTCTGAGCAAACGGCTACAGGTAAAGACAAGTCAAATCCGTTTATAGTTGCTGATTTGCTAATAAATCAGATGGTTATCAATGTACCATGGTCTAACACACCTAAACATTGGCTACTCCAGTAGTGATGGCTATTGGTAAAGAGACATCAAATCCATTAATTTTCAATGATTCACCTCTCACAGGAGTTAACACACCTGGATGTGATGAGAATAGTATGAAACTTCAAGTGATTTGATGTACATTTTGTCATAGTAGCAGCCAAGTTCAAGTGAAAGTAATGGTGACCAGTATACATGTTTTGAAGAAGATTTCTTGTTCCTGCTGAACTATTGAAGTTGCTGCTGGATGCTATAGAAGCTGGAATCTTGCAAGTTATGGATGTTGCTGCTGGTTACTTAAAATTGTTGTTGCTAAGTCGCAGTCCTCAAGCCTGAGAGTTGCAAGCTCTATCACATTGGAATCTTGCAGGTTAACCTAGTCAACCTCAAGATTAGGGGAGGATTGTTAGGATCTCTGGGAAATAAGAGTTTCATTGTTGCTGCCGATAGTGTTAAGCTGGTTCCTGCCGATAGCTTTGGTTCCTGTTGAAAGCTCATTGCTGCCGATAGTGTTATCTTGTTTCTGCCGATAGTGTTGTTGCTGCGGATAGTATTATTTGTTATCCGTATATTTAGAATGTTTGTTAAGATTTATTTTTAGAAGAGATTGTTGTTTATCTCTTCACACGTTTACTTGTAGAACGGGTTAGGGTTAGGTGATCTTGTTAGTATAAAAGATAAACCCGTCTATGAGTTTATGTACGCCTTTAACACCTTTAACGTTGGTAATATTCAAGAACACAATTCTTAGTTCATAGTTTGATCCATAGAGGATCATTGTTCGTTTAGAGTTTTCTTCTTTATAATACTTGCTGTTTAGTTTCCGCATAAACGCTTGTATTGCATACAGAGGTTCTTGTTTATACCAAGCTCAATCAAGCTCGAAGTACTCGATCCTACAGCATGTATAAAAAAAATATTGTGAGGCTTCTTTTCTTACGGAGCCTTTCAATTTTTTATTTCTCTTTCTGATGTATCGTAATGGACGATTCCATCGGTTATAATCGAAAAAAAAAGTCAAAAGAGGTTTTTCAAACAAAAAAAAGTATTTTTCTTCATCTTTTTTATTTTTTTCGAGTATTTTAAACTTCAAATTTTCCTGATCCCCATACATATAATCAATCGGGCTATTATTATCAAATTGTTCTTCTTCTTCCATTTTGTCGACTTTGTTCAGTTTATTACTAAAAATGGGTGAAGGTATTCTACCTAAATAGTAGACACAGGTAACTAATAAGAAAATACTAAAGATACCAGCCATAGACATAAAAATTTTCAATTCTGACACAAGATACTTATTAGATTGAATGTACTTACGAATGATAAAGAGCTATGGGTTGAGCTGAAAAGGATGTATGGGCCAAATGCAAATGATTCACTTTGGAGATTTCAAGCTCATAACCTGGATACCACATGGAGGTTATTTGACAACTGTGGAGTTCACAGAATTTCAACTAAAGCAGGAGTGGAAATCTACATGTTGGTAGAGAAATATTATCCACTCAGAGCAGGAGTACTACTGGTTATGTTATCATCAAAGCTTCAAGTTGATGAAGAATCTGAAATGGCAAGATCATTGGTGAGAAAGATATTCCAGCAAGCAGAAGACATGAAGCTCAAAAGATAGTGTTTGGAAGAGTCCTTACAATCCTCAAAGATATGCATTTAATTCAGAAAACTTGATGATTTAGGGTAAATCACAAGTTTAGGGGAGGATTGTTGGGAATTAAATGATCCAAGACTTTGTACTGCTGGAAGATTACACTAACAGTACAAACTGTTAGTGTAATATTGAAGACTGCTGAAGTATAACTAACAGTACAAACTGTCAAGTTAGTACTACTAGTATATAAGTGAAGGTACTGCTGCATGATAAGACTTTAGAAGACGTGTCAAGGATAAGTATGGTATAGATTGTATGTATATCACAATTAGTTAGAAATATACGGGTAGATACTTATCTTGTAAAGGACTCCTTATGTCTATAAAAGGAGGTCCTATGTTAGATGTTTATGTACGAGTCATATAAGTTTTTGTTAAGATTCAAGGTTTTTGTAACCCTAGTGATATTGAGATCACTCGTATTATTTGCTAATAATATTGAATCGTTTGGAGTTATACACTGTGTTCATTATTCATACTGTGTTACTATTACATCAAGCAAAACCTTCTAAGTATTGTTAAGTAGATTCCGCATACTTAACAATATAACCTCAAAGTATCTTAAACACATTATAAAGGAGTTACATCCTCAGTGTTTCGTATTATTTGCTAATAATATTGAATCGTTTGGAGTTATATACTATGTTCATTATTCATACTGTGTTACTATTACATCAAGCAAAACCTTCTAAGTATTGTTAAGTAGATTCCGCATACTTAACAATATAACCTCAAAGTACCTTAAACACATTATAAAGGAGTTACATCCTCAGTGTTTGATTCTCTCATTTATGCTCAGAGTAGTACTAAAAAAACCCAATATTAATGACAATTTGAGTATATATGATAAACCCTAAACTTATCATGGGTATCCGGGTAAGCTTTGTAGTGTAGAATGTATGCATTGGGAATGGAGAAACTGTTCAGCTGCTTACAGGGCCGTTTAAAAAAGAGGATTTAAAATACTCAACAATAATGCTGTAAGTTGCTACATCACAAGTGTGGATTTGACATGCCATTTTTGGTATATCGAGGAAAAATAATGACGTTAACGTTCTATGTTGTTCAAACTTATTTGACTACCTCATTGAAGACGTCGCTCCCCAGGCATCATATATGGTGAATGGTAAAATACTAAAACATACACCCAAGAGCATATTACCTAGAAGAGGGGATTTATCCGACTTGGGCTACTTTTGTCAAAAATATTCGTTTGCACGAGACCAACAATATTTGAATTTTAAGAGAGCTCAAGAAAGTGCAAGAAAGAACGTGGAACGAGCTTTTGGTGTCCTCCAAGGTTGTTGGGGGATTATAGCACAACCGACACGAGCTCACTCGGTGAACAAGATACGTAGAATCATGTATTGTTGCATCATATTGCACAACATGATATTAAAAGATCAAGAATATGCAATAAGTGAACTTAACGAGTTGTATATTAGTCCACAAGCTAATGTAAACGTACCTCGATAGAGAGAGAGAGAGAGAGATGTGACACATACCAAAGGAAATATGAGGAATTACGTGATAAAACTGTGCACAACAACCTTCAGTGTGATGTTGTGGAGCATCTTTGGCAAGGAAATCAAAAACAAAATCAACTTTAATTTTAACAACAAATGGGGTCCTATGAACCTTTAACATGTTATAGCCATTGAGAGCGTTTTCTTAATTTTGTGTTATAGTCATGTTTATAGCCTAAAAATTGACGTAACGGGTACCATGACACTCCCCACACCCTGCACTATGAGATTCATGTTATACATAAGCCTGTAAACAAGCTGAGCCAACCTTGAAGCTTGAAAAGCATAGGGTGATGTTGCTCGATACTTGTATAGATTTCAGTACGTATGCTCGAGGAGGATTTAAGACTCACTCGAGCTTGGCTCCAAAGTCTCGAATATCAACATAATGTCTTATTCAGACTTAGAGGAGGTGACATAATGGGGGCAACACAAAATGTCGCAGCACCGAATAGTTTCTAGTGCTATTTTTTGATCTATTCTACGGTGCTCTATAAAATGATACACATACTATTCAAAGTACTTGGTCTAGTGGTTAGCATAGGCGGAGCTATGAAGGGACCATGGAGGGTGGTGGCCCCCTAGACTTTGGACCATTATTGTACATTTACTTGTTTTTCACGTGTAAAAATTTTGTTTTTAAGATTTAGTCATCCCATAAAAGACTTTGAATTCTTTTGGCCCTCCCACAAAAACTTTTCTAGCTCCGCCATTGGTTGTTAGTGAATGTGAGCATTAACTATGAGTAATGAGGATATAAGTTCATATTTCTTTCAATAAGTTTGTGAGATTGTTTTATATAAGTGATGCACATGTGAAAAATAATATCAAACTTCAACAAAAATAAACCATAAAGGGTGAAAACCCCCTAGCCTCTCAACTTAGAAGTCATGAGTTCGATCCTCACTCTCTACATAAAGGTTGGAGGTCCTTTTTTTTAACCTTAAGTAGAACCGGAAGCAGTCTCTCTACCTTAGGCAGGACTAAGGCTGTCTACATCTCAACCTCACCCATATACCGTGAAAAACGGTATTGAAACTCATTACTAGTAAAAAACGGTATTGGGATATACTTTACTTTAACAAAAATAAACAATAAAGAACTAGAGATAATAAATAGATAGAAAGTGCAATTCCACAACCGATTGATGACTTAATTTAGTGTTATGTAGTTTTTTTTTTATTTTTAAAAATAATGTTGCAATGTAATTTTCTTTTTTAGTTTGTAGTGAAATGTTATGTTTTTAATAAAAATTTTATGTTTTTAACTAAATTGATTTTAGATTAATTATAATTTTTTTTTTTTTTTTTTTTTTTTTTTTTTTTTTTGAATCATGACTCCTAGTGAGTTACCATTGTACACGACTTATTAACTCTTCCCTACAAACTAACTGTTTCAATCCTCATAAACCCTAGCCAACCACTAGTCACTTCCTTTTTATAAAATCCATCACAATCACAATGACAATGAGAATGAACTCACTTGACATTTCAAACAAGTTAATTCACCACCACCATCCAATCACCCACCTCAAAACAAACACCCAAATTCCAAGACTCCCAACAAAAAACCATAAACTCAACCTAAAAGCACAACTAACAGACACAACAACAACAAAAACAGTTTCACCAGTAGAACCAAAGGCAAAAACCAATGAAGAAGTGATTGAAGCTGAAAAGAAAGTGATAGTAGGAACATATGGAAGACAACCAGGTGTTGTGTTTGTGAGTGGTAAAGGTTGTAAATTATATGATTTAGAAGGAAGAGAGTTTCTCGATTTGACTGCTGGTATTGCTGTTAATGCTTTGGGTCATGGGGATGCTGATTGGTTTCAAGCTCTTACTGATCAAGCTAGTTTGCTTGCTCATGTTAGCAATCTCTATCTCACTGTCCCTCAGGTATACTTTTAATAGTTTTGTATATGTGTGTTGGATTATATATAGGTGTTTAAGAATTATGTCCTAAAGTTATTGTCCGCGTTACTAGTGTAGAATGTCCCTGTATAATTTGTCCGTTTCTGAAAAAGAGTAAGTGCAATCTCTATCTCACTGTCCCTCAGGTATGCTTTTAATAGTTTTGTATATGTGTGTTGGATTATAGGTGTTTAAGAATTATGTCCTAAAGTTATTGTCCACGTTACTAGTGTAGGATGTCCCTGTATAATTTGTCCGTTTCTGAAAAAGAGTAAGTGCAATTGGCGGGATTGGGTATGTTGTTGTTGTTGTTGTGGCTAAATTTCCGGCATTACCTCCAGGCCGACTCGAGAAAAAGTAAAAGTGACGCCCAATTATCAACGTTATTAGATACAATTGTCATTCGTATGATATCTTTGACGCAAGATCTATAATCAAATCTTCGTAGTCAATTTCCTCCAAAATAAACATTAGAGACGAAAGTTATTCAATTAGTGAACGAATAAAATTACGTTTGATGATAAAGAATAAAAGAAAGTTGTATCACATGTCCTAAACTTGTAATGTTTTTGGTTCATAATTTTCAAATTGGCTTAGCTCACAAAATCACATGGAGAGACTAAAAAAAGATCATTGGATGAAAAAGTTGATGAAACTGATAAGATAATAGAAGAGAGCATCAGATAGTGGGTGTTTGTATGTCCATTTTCGAGTAGTTTTTGTGGCTTTGAGAATTAGAATTGGGGGATCTGTAAAAGTTAGGATAATCATGTGTTGTTAGGAGTCTTTCGTTGCACTCAGGTATTGGGAACGGTGATAATCAGCAAAACAAACTTGGTAAGAACCTAGTTATGTGCACCCTTTTTTCAGATTGTAATATTCCAACCCACAATGCCTAAGGTTACAATAAATCTATGGTTGATAAAGTAGTACTCAAGCTTCTAGCCACGCGAACGAGAGCAAAAACATAGAGCTTGTTAATTGTTGTGTTTTTCCTAAGACCAAAAAATGTGTTATATCAAGCTGGTTGTGGGAAACCTGGTTCCAACCATTGCGATTGGTTGTTTTTGGCAGGAAAAGCGGTTAATCTGGTAGCCGTGAAAATTTCTGCCAACTAACTGCAATGGAGTATGGACACCATTTAGGTTTTGGTGCTCTGCCTCTAGACCTTGCAAGGGGGTGCGGCTCCCTTGACATTCGCCATTTCTTGTGACCAGAATCAGATTAGAGTATATGCAGTTCACATTTCGTAACCGTCATTAGATCTTAACCTGAAACCCCTTTCTAATTACATATAATGACTGATGTAAAATCATCAACATGGAAAGGGAATTAAACCGGAGAAAATATAGTCTATTATTTGCTAGAATATATCGTTTTGCTTCGATTTTGCGTCACTTATAAACTATAATAAAATATCAAGCACCCGTCAGGCGCATGAAACTAAAAAGAACTTGTTTCTTATTAAACAGAAATCTATGAGAAAATGAATACAGCATAAGAAGTATTGTCCAACTTGTCAAAATAACCATTTTCTAAATGTCTTCCATGAATTGTACTATGTTGTAGAGTTTGAATCAGGCTCCATGTGCAACGCGTAAATTGTTCGCAAACATTGAAGTTTTTCAATCTTATGCATATGAATTATATGTTGGACCGTTGCAGGTGAACCTTGCTGAGCGTCTTGTAGCTAGTTCATTTGCAGATCGTGTGTTTTTCTGCAACTCCGGAACAGAAGCAAATGAAGCTGCTATCAAGTTTGCAAGAAAGTTTCAACGACATTCACATCCCAATAACCCCAGTGCACCTACTGAATTTATCTCTTTTACTAACAGCTTCCATGGAAGGACGATTGGTGCTCTGGCCTTGACCAGCAAAGAGCAATACAGAACACCTTTTGAGCCCGTGATGCCTGGAGTTACTTTCTTACCGTATGGCGATATTGATGCTGCTCAAGAACTAATATCTAGTGGAAAAATTGCTGCCGTATTTGTGGAACCTATTCAGGGGGAAGGTGGGATATACGGTGCTACAAAAGAGTTCTTGAAATCTTTACGTATTGCTTGCGATAAAGCTGGATCTTTGCTAGTTTTTGACGAGGTAAGATGGTAACTTATAATTTCTTAGTATTAGTATGCAATTCTACAAAGTTATAGGTATAGGTTTGTTTACATATTTGTATCGCAAAAGTCGATTGAAAACTACAGATGGGATGTTGGGCAGGTTGGGCAAATTTGTGTTTTTGTCAAAGGAGAAATTATGGTACGGTCAAAATGGGTCGAGTTGGATCAATTCACTTACACCTCTTTTCCACTATTCTAATTATAAACATTGATTAATGTATTATATATGATTACAAAACTTAGTTACTAAGATGATAATCTAGTTTTTTCAGTTAAGTGCATGGAAAGCAGTTTGGTGAATCTTGAGACGTGTTCCGTACGATTACATGTGGCCTTTTTAAACCCTGTTTGTTGGTAAACAGTTTTATTGGGTTGTATTTTTCCAATGGGTGAAACTATTAACTTTTAGGTGAATTGGAAACAAGGTTGACTTGGTCCAAAGTCGCCTGCAATGTGTTTTAAATGCATACAACTCATAAACGTTTTAATAAGAAAATAGATTGTTACTTTGGTTTTGCGATCATACTTCACATATTAGTAATTGTTTCTAAAATTCAACAACGAAGACAAGTGTTTGTGGGTAGGTTTAACCTTCTTGTTTGACCCATACTAATCATCACTCGTTTTGACCTGTTCCACAATTCTCAGAGTGCGCCACCTCTAAATACGACCCATTGACTCGTTTATAGAATATGTTCATTTATCAATTGGGGCATTGGACACAATTTACGATCCAAATTGACCCATTTAACTTGAAATGGCTTGAATTGTTCTCGGTACAAATTGGAGGTATCTTGTATCAACATTCTTCTTTTGAAGGGCTCTTCGATCAAAGTTAATACTCCTAAATAGGCCAGTTGAGATGACATTGGTTAATTTGAAACTGTAACATTGTAGTTTGTTAAAACTGAAGAAATGTTACAATTTCCATATCGCAAGCCGTAAGTTAAAATTTGCTCCTATTGTTATTCACGTGTTACTCAATCTGCTTATCTGTTTAGACTTTGCAAATGCGTCTTGCTTTACACATACTAATCATCACTCGTTTTGACCTGTTCCACAATTCTCAGAGTGCGCCACCTCTAAATACGACCCATTGACTCGTTTATAGAATATGTTCATTTATCAATTGGGGCATTGGACACAATTTACGATCCAAATTGACCCATTTAACTTGAAATGGCTTGAATTGTTCTCGGTACAAATTGGAGGTATCTTGTATCAACATTCTTCTTTTGAAGGGCTCTTCGATCAAAGTTAATACTCCTAAATAGGCCAGTTGAGATGACATTGGTTAATTTGAAACTGTAACATTGTAGTTTGTTAAAACTGAAGAAATGTTACAATTTCCATATCGCAAGCCGTAAGTTAAAATTTGCTCCTATTGTTATTCACGTGTTACTCAATCTGCTTATCTGTTTAGACTTTGCAAATGCGTCTTGCTTTACAATAATGTTTCAGTTGAGTATATTAATCTCTTTTTTGTCTAGGCAGTTATAATTGAAATAAAACTGATTAAACTCCCAACAAAATTTATTTAATGCAAAACAATGAAACTTTTCGAAGGAAGACCATTATGCAACGCTAGCATCATTTGCTCTCCTTCGCCATTTCTTCATTTTCTTGAACCTCACTGACACTTCCTGAATCTACCGGTTATTTTCCCTTCGTTTTTGTAGATGGTGCCATCTTATATGCCCACAAAATGCTTTCTCATGATACATGTTCCTTTGGCAAATCAGGCATATCGCTGAAGAAACCTGTGAATGCATCTTGCCTTACAATAGAAACGTTTCAGCCGCTTTTTTTTTTTTTTTTTTTTTTTTTGGTCTAGGCATTTATGAAATAAATTAAAATTGGCTAACACCCAACAAAGTTTATTTGAAACAAAACAATGATGCTCTTTGAAGGAGGATCATAATGCATCGCGAACATCATCTGGCTTTTCACGTAAATCAGGAAGCTTGATCTTCTTCGGCATTTCCACATCCTTTTGCACCTCGTGGCTCGAGGGCTTCCTGGATTTCTCAACTATTTTCCCTCTTTTGTTGTAGAGAGTGCTATCTTAAATTCCCGCATATGGCGGTCTTTATAACAATAGAGGGAAAATAACCACGAAATTCAGGTAGTGTTGGCTTCGAGCCACGAGGTGCAAAAGGCTGTAGAAATGGCGATGAAAGTTCAAGCTTTTTGATTTACACAAGAAGCCAGATGATGCCGGCGATGCAGAATGTCCTCCTTTGAGAACGTCATTGTTTTGTTTTGAATTAATTTTGTTAGGCAAACAATTTTGTTTTATTCCATGAATGCCTAGACAAGAGGAAAAAAAAAAAAAAAAGAAGCTAAACATTTCTATTGTAAGGCAAGGCATTTATAAGTCTCCTAACAAGAGAAAAGTGATATGCCTGATTTTCCATCAGAACATGTGTCATGAAAAGGCACTCTGTGGGCTTATAAGATGACACTCTCGACAAAGACGGAGATAAAATAGCCGGGAGATTCATTAAGTGTTGGTTTCCAGCCACGAGGTTCAAAAGGCGGCTGTAGAAATGGCAAGGAAGATCAGACTTTCTGATTTAAACGAGAAGTTGAATGATGCTGGCGATGCATAATGATCCTCAATCGAAGATCAGACTTTCTGAAACAGTTATATTATAAGGCAAAGACGCATTTACAAGTCTAAACAGGCATGTTAGATGACTGTCAAAACGGGTTGGGTTGACCCACATAATTCATTATAAGTTATCAATATATTAAATATGAGTAAACACTTTTTACCCCGTTTGACATGCTCTTTTCTAAACGGATGAGGTTTTCCACGTTTAGGTTACTTTGGGAGGGTGAGTCTTTGACTTAGATGTACGCGGCCTAACTAGGGTATCCCCATGATCGTTTCCGAACCCTTTCTGAGGCCCCTCCTATACCTTGGGAGGTTTAAATTTGAGACCTACTGTGAGGACGAACATCAAGACGTCTAACCACTAGGCCACCTTGGCGTTTGTTTGACGTGTTCTTTTCTAGCTATGACCAATTAGCAATAAAATGCAACCAAAATTGACCCATTCACATGAATATTGAAATTGTTTCTGATTTGTTAACATCTCATTCATCTATTAATTCCAGATTAATTAATGATTGTCCTGTTGAGATTTCTCTCAAAATAAAAAATAAAAAATCCTCTGTTTCTGACTGTAGATACAATGTGGGCTGGGTCGAACTGGTTATCTTTGGGCATACGAAGCTTTTGGTGTAACCCCCGATATCATGACTCTTGCCAAGCCTCTAGCTGGTGGTTTACCAATAGGAGCAGCACTAGTGACTGAGAGAGTGAATGCCGCCATCAACTATGGGGATCACGGAAGCACTTTTGCAGGCGGGCCTCTTGTTTGTGCTGCTGCAATAGCTGTCTTTGATAAAATATCAAACCCAACCTTTTTGGCCAGTGTGACCAAGAAAGGCGCCTACTTGAAAGATATCTTGAAGAAAAAACTAGGAGGAAATTCACACATTAAAGAAATACGAGGGTTTGGTCTTATTGTTGGAATCGAGTTAGATGTTTCTGCCTCACCACTTGTGGATGCTTGTCGAGAGTCAGGTCTTTTGATATTGACTGCTGGAAAAGGAGATATCGTTAGATTGGTGCCACCGTTGATCATCTCAGAGCAAGAACTGGATCGCGCCGTTGACATCATGTATGAATGTTTGCATGTTCTTGATGAAAAGAACACCAACTAGGATCAAAATGGATCTGCTTTTATTTAATTTATTTTTCCTTTTGTACTTTTTATTATTTTAAATGTCTGGTATGCAGAATATGACGTAATTTGATGCTCTGTATACTAACTTTAAGATAGCTGTATTAACTTGAAACTTGGTGAATAATGTACTTTGATGTAGATCATTGTACGTTTAGTGGTACTCTGTTTCAAAGTACGGTACTCTGTTTATCAGTATGGTTGTACGGACTACCACTAAACGTACAAGCCAGCGATTGTGGAATTGTGTAATGTTTTAAAAAAGTCAAATTAGCCTTCTACTTATCTATTATAGAAAAGGGGAAATTTCTTAAATGACTAATTTTTGAACCTTGATTCATTTTCTAGAAAAAAATAATAATAAATAAATAATAAAATAAAAGAATAAAAATAAGGTCAGTTTATAAAGACCTTCTTTACATGGAGAGTTTTCAATGATTGAAAGCTTCGGACGGTTGTACCATGTGCTTCGCATTTTGTAAATATAACTCATAGGGAAGGTATGTATAACATGCCCCTAAAAATAAATAAATAAATCTAGACCGGTGCGACTACCGATGGTAAGACTTCATTAATATTTTCACAGTTGGTGGGATATGTAAGCTACTCATGTACTTTAGTTATAAATACCCAATAATTTCACCATTTTTAAACTCTAACTTCAATATTTTTTAAACTCTCATACTCTCAACAATTTACTTCTCATTTTAGCTAAAAAAATGTCTCAAGAAAACACTCCCCGTAACACCAACCGTCGACAACGAAGAACTAGCCAAGGCACTCCCCCGACATGTGACAAATGGTAAATTTGCTCTAATATTTAATTCATAACAATTCATTATTTGTGACTAGGACACTTGACTTGACCATTATGTGTTAAAACAAATAACAGACCTGCACATATTGACACCCGGATCTCACCAAGGAACAGTGAAATTATCACTATTGATAATTTACCCATGATTATTTTATTGAAAACGGGAGGTTATCCCGGTTTCACACGGATTGACACCACACGCAAACCAGGAACAAACAGAAATTCGTGAAATATTAGGAAATAATTAAGGACTCGGAGATAATCTCAAGTATTATTTAACAACTCTAAAAATAGACACTCTCGGACTGGAAACGGTTTAGGACGAATCCGGATTTGACACAGTTTAACGGGACTTGGGTACTAAAAATACACACTTTAACTAAAAACTTACTTATACACTTACATACTTAAATAAAAACTTATCCACCCCCACTAACACATTAACCAAAAAAATCACCCTGTAACCCTACTTCTTCCTTGTCGCCGCCCTCCTCTCTTCCCCAAACAACACCGAACCATCACCATCCTCATTAATACCTTTGACCTAGAAAACCTTTGTCTCCTTCATATTCACGGGTTAACATAGGAAGTAGAGGCTTAGATATAAGGATATCACACCAAAAAGGGGTGATTATTCACCCAACGATCCGAAAGTAATACAGAGTTTAACTCCGGTATTCTCCATAAATCCGCACCTCCTAAGTGGTATTCGAATCACACAACTATCAAACACACCAAAAATTTGAGAAGTTCTCAAGATCCAGGTCAAGGTTGTGATTCGAATTGGAGGCTGTGGTGGGTTAATATTGGAGCAAGTGGGTTCGGATTGAAGGATTTCCTGCTAGTGTTCATACACGACTAGATTAATGTGAATATAAACGTACACCTTATCGATCAATTAATTTTACAAACACTTAGGAAAAAAATTGGTAAAAATATATTTATACTAGATCAAGAGGTGTAGTAAAGTAAATATGTTAAAAATAAGTTCACGATAGTTGTGAACCATGACACGTGTGGAAATATATAAAATATGGAAACACTTATATTTGACATATTGATAACAAATAAATTAAAAGTGAACGTCGCTAACTTATATATATTTAACTAGAATAGATTAGTCAAGACCTAAAACTTTAGATTAATGTTGTATAAATAAATCATAATTATTCAAGTTAGCGGTTAGAAACCATTAGGTGATGAATTTCTCAAATATTAAGTCATATATTAAAAATCAACATGGGCGAATATAACGTACAATATACATATCTCAACTAGGTTTAAATTATACCTTAGGCCGTAGAAGAATCCCGATCACTAGTTACATGACTTTAGGACAATTGTAAGATTACACGTCACCTTCATTTAGGAGAGACTTTAGTAACCACACTCACCGCCACATGAGTAACAACACATAAGTATACTAAAACATTGAGATTTAAACTTGAAGAGACTTGAATATATTACTTGAAACTAAAACGTGGTTATGTAATTTAGGTTGCGTGTTGGTGTCGTGCACTCTTTGATTTCACAGCATTCACTGTTCAGACCATTAAAGGTGAGTTCATGGCCCCTACTTTTACTTGGTTTATAACTGTTTTGGGGGAGAATACATGCTTGTTTTAAACTAAATTCAATGACTGTTTATTTGGTACATGAAATCTGGACTTGATTGTTTTACTTGAAATGTGATGGGTGTTATATGCTAGACTGTTACTTGAATGCCCTATTTGAATACATGATATATACATAGATCAGGGGTACTGATTAGATATGTATATAACTGTATACGTGGATGCCTTATTTGAATACATGATATATATACATAGACCAGGGGTACTGGTCAGATATGTATAAGAGCGGTTTACTTGAATACTTTATACTTGACATGTTCATAGATCAGGCGTACTGAACAGTGCCGGGCGTACCGGGTACATTGACCGGGCGAAAGGCGAAACGGTCACATTACTAGGCGTACTGGTCATGGCGAGCGTACTGATATATACATAGACCAGGGGTACTGGTCAGATATGTATAGGTGTGATTTACTTGAATGCTTTATGTGTGTACATGACTTTAATACTAAACTGTATTATATTCTGTGTAACATAAACTGTTTTAATCAAACCTATGAACTCACCAACCTAGTGTTGACCCTTTTTAGCATGTATTTTCAGGTTTAATGTGATGATTTAGTGGCAAAGACTTTTGGCAGGGCATGGCATGGTCATAGAAGACTCTGATATAATTGGGACCACTTAAAATCTTTTATGGGCTTATATTTTCACACCATTTTGAAATGTTGTAAACAAATCAATTTTGAATATGAAATTTAATTTAAACGGTTGAGTTAAAACCGTTCTTTATACTCTGTGTTGTGATACCAATTGAGTAGCACCCTAATGACATGTATGCTTCCGCTAAACCAGATTTTGGGTGTGTTACACGACACCCGACAGAACATTTGTTCTCGGAAATACTCCACAATCAAACTTCCGACCACAACCATACTATCCTTACCCAAACCTACCATACCGAAACCCACTCCCACAACCAAAATTTTCTCAATAGTCACAAACAAACGTGTTTAGCCAATTCTCCTCACAACCAAACGCGTTCCCATTCGATAACTTCAACTACCCGTCACAAACCCATCTGGGTGGTTCGCCATCACAACGACCCATGTCTCCCATTTCTTTATTTTCAAATGAAGACATGTACGAGCCTACATTTGATGACAGTTTTTATGAAAACACCGCTCGCGGAAAGATGACGACGCGAAATGATGATGGTCCATCTCGGAAAATTCCATGGACCACTGAGGAAGAAATTACGCTATGCAAATGTTGGGTAAATGAAACAAAAAATAGCACCATGGGTAACGCGAAGAAGGGAGACGGATTTTGCAATGATGTTATAAAATACATGGAGAGCAAAACAAAAAAAGAAGGTCGTTAAACGTACGACATGATGAACGGGAAATGGAAGACGGTGCGCCTAAACGTGGCTCGGTTTTGTGGAGTATCCAATAACCTCAAGCGTATGGCACCGATAAGTGGAGCCGGAGATGAAGATTACTACAACACGGCAAAGCTTAACTATGAAGCTGAATACGGAGTACAGTTTACGCTTCATCATTGTTGAGAGGTATTAAGAAAGTGTGAGAAATGGAATAACGTTGAAGTTCCTAACTTTGAAGAAAGTGTCCGAGTATGATCAGTGTCCAAGAGATACAAGTCATCTGGGTCTAGTTCGTTCAACCCAGAGTCTGGGGATGCTAGTATTAATCTGAATAATGATGCTAGAGACGACGAGGAAGATGAGGTGTAGGAACAGAGATGGCCAGAAGGCAGGGAAAAAGCTAAAGCGAAGAAGAAAGGGGTGGGATCGTCGGGAACGTCAGCAACTACGAATGACGAAATATTGGCTAGGCTGATGATCTCCAAGTTGAAACAGCAGAACGAATTGCCATAGAAATGAAGATGAAAGAACGAACTGAATTTTTAGAGATCAAAAAAAGGGAGTTGGAAATGCAGGAATATATGGCAAAACAAAAGGACTTAATGTTTTATATGCAACCATATGATCAAAGCGAAGTGAGGTTTGGACTTTTAGTTTACGTATTTTATTCTATATGTTTAAGTTTTTAATAATCTATGTAATGTTTTAATTTCGTAGGCTTAAGTTTTTAATAATCTATGTAATATTTTAATTCAGTAGGTTTAAGTTTTTAATAATCTATGTAATGTTTTAATGTATGGATAAATATTTTTAATTTCGTACGTGTACGTTTTTAATTTCGTACAATTACATTTACGTTTACGTTCACATTTGCGTTTTTAGTTTATAAATATAAAGTATTTAATTAAATAAAAAAATGGGATTGAAAGGTGAGAGTTAGCTACCAAAACGGGTGTATGGTGAGCGAGAGTGAGTGAAAGTGAGAGGAGAGAGAAAGTTGAGGTGACGGTGACTGAGTCACCTACCACGCCCTTTAGTCTAAGAGATTTGTGTATAGAATCACCTATTGATTTGACTTTACAATTTTTGTGCGACTTACAACTATTGTCTTTTTTTGCGATCAAATTTTGTCTTTTTTCATGAAAACTAAAAGAAAATCAAAAAAGTTGAATAGCCGTTAGTCGCACCGGTCTATTTTGGAAAATGACTTTTTATCATTTAAAAAGCGAATGATCTTAAAAAAATTTCTCCCTAAAAAATCCTATATATCTTTAGATTATAAATAGTTGTAACTTATCAGTAACAATGATCATATGTAGAGAATATTTAGGATTGTTTGTTAAAAAAAATAAAAAATATAAATAAATAATAATAAAAAATAAAAAGAAAGAAAAAATAATCATAGGTGATCCATAAAGCTTAAAGCACTTGCAATGAGGCCGATTTGCTCGTGGTAGAGGGCTCTTAGGCTTGTGGTTGACCTGCGCCAATATCATGGTTGACTTGTGGTGGATCGTGGTCCAGAAGCTCGTGCTCTAGAAGCCAAGCAAACACAAAGCCTTTCTCTCAATTTCTTATTAGTGTGTTTGCTCCCGAAGCCGAACAAAAACAAAGCCTTTCTCTCAAGTTTTATTTTATTTGAAAATTGATTAGCGGTTTGTAGTGATCATTGTGCGAGGTATAAGTGGTGGACTGGATGCATATTATCTTTGACAATGTTTTACTTTCAAATTTTTCGCGCTATTTTGTCTCTTAACTTGTTTATTTGGGCATGCTTTGTGTGCAACATTTAGAAGCATTTAGAAGTAGTTAACGTTTATCAGTTAACGTGTTTAATAAAAAATATCGGTTGTCAACAAGTGATTAAAATCGTAACGATACTTTTTCTAACGCTACTAAAATAAGCTCTAAATTCTAACATTATTTTTATTTCATTTTACAGATTAAAATTTAAATACAACTAACTTATCAAACACTTTTATAAAACAAATACGAGTAACTATTATTCTGTATATATATTTTGTCTTATATATATTTTGGTGACTTATACTAACCGATTTGATAAGCTTTACTTTTCTTCTACAATTTCTTATACTATATATATTTAGGAAAATGGTCTGAAAAGGCATCATACTTGCCACCTTATTCTTTTGTAAGCATCATATTTTTTTTTTCCTATAGTGGGCACATACTCCCTTAATCAGCACTATTGTAAGCATTTTGATGACGTGACATGATCTAATCAAGAGTTAATTACATAAATTTACATAAATCGTCCCTGTGGCTCTAAACAATTACACCATTCGTCCTTTAGTCAATTACATAAAAGGTCCCTGTGGCTCTAATAATTTACACATTTCGTCCTTGTGGCTATAAACTCAAACTAATCAATAGTTATTAACCCTCAGATCTTTAATTCACCCTTTGATTCATAAGCATCAACTAATATTCAAGAACTAATTTTTAATTCCGTTAGCTTCATCTTCGAAGCACATCCCTCCACGCCCACATAATAGAAATAGGCTCCACAAATTGCTCCTTCATCTCCAACTCCTTAGTCAACTTCTACGCCAAATGCCATCTTTTACACTAATCCCACAACGTCTTCAACACCATCCATAACAAAGACATTGTCTCATGGAACTCATTAATCAACGGATACTCTCAGCTGGGTACACCGCATTCTGCCACCATTGTGGTTCATCTTTTTAAGGAAATGATGGGTTGGGGGTGAGATGTTGCCTGATGCAAGGACATTTGCTGGTGTGTTTAGTTCGGTGTCGGTTTTGGGTAATGTTGTGTTTGGGAGGCAAGTGCATTGTGTTGGGGTTAAGGTTGGGAGATGTGGGGATGTTTTTGTTGGGAGTTCTTCGGTTAATGTTTATTGCAAGTGTAGGGAGATTTGGGATGCGCGTAAGGTGTTTGATGAAATGCCGGTCAGGAATTCGTTTACGTGGGCTACGATGATTAGTGGGTATATGATGGGGAGGGTTTGTGGTGAGGCGATGGGGTTGTTTAAGGAGGTGGTGAAGGATGGGAGGGATGAGGGGTGTGTTAATGAGTTTGTGGTGACGAGTGTTTTGAGTGCGTTTGTTTTGAGTGAGTTTGTTGGTGTTGGGAGGAGTATTCATTGTTTGGGGTTTAAGTATGGGTTGTTGGGTCATGTGAGTGTTGGGAATGCGATTGTGACGATGTATTCGAAGTGTGGGAGTTTGGATGAGGCGGTTAAGGCGTTTGAGTTTTCAAGTAGTAAGAATGCTATTACGTGGTTCGACTATTGGTGAAGGAAAGGAGGCACATGCTTATTCGATAAAATTGGGATTTCAACATCAGATTTATATAATGACGGCTTTAGTTGATATGTATGCTAAATGTGGTAATTTAGACGATGCTCGAAAGGGGTTTGATCATTTGCAAGAACCAGATATTGTGTTGTGGACTTCAATGATTGGAGGGTATGTTCAAAATGGAGAAAACGAGAGTGCTATGGACCTGTTTTGTAGAATGCAAACAGAAGGTATTCCACCGAATGAGTTAACAATGGCGAGTGTCTTAAAAGCGTGTTCAAGTCTTGCTGCATTAGAGCAAGGAAAACAGGTACATGCCACTACTATCAAACATGGATTTGGGCTCGAGGTTCCAATTGGAAGTTCACTATCAACTATGTATGCTAAATGTGGAAGTCTTAAAGACGGTGGCCTTGTGTTTACAAGAATGCCATCAAGGGATGTTGTATCTTGAATTATTTTAATATGATGTCGGATATATATGGTATCACTCCAAGAATAGACCATTATGCATGTATGGTTGATCTTTTAAGCCGTGGTGGAAAGCTCAATGAAGCAAAGGATTTTATTGAATCAGCACCGATTGATCATGGTCTTTGTCTGTGGCGTATACTATTAAGTGCCTGTAGGAATTATCATAATTATGAATTAGGAGCCTATGCCGGAGAGAAATTAATGGAATTGGGATCACAAGAATCGTATGCATATGTCTTATTATCCATTGTTTATAAGGCTCTAGGAAGACCAAAAGATGTTGAACGGGTCAGACACATGATGAACTTACGTGGGGTGATCAAGGAGCCTGGGTCCAGCTGGATCGAGCTTAAGAGTCACTTTCATGTGTTTGTTGTTGGAGACCAATTGCATCCACAAATAAAAGAAATACGTATGGAGGTTCATAGGTTAAGTAAGTTAATGAAAGATGAAGGTTACCATCCGGAATCTGATTCCAATTTTGCAGATTTGGAAGTCTGAGATGCTAGAACTAATTAGGAGCAAGAAACTTGCTATCTGATCGATATTTTGTGGTAATGGTTTGGTGCTTTGGTGGTGATGTATTGGTGGTTTGGTGAGTCTGCGGTGGTGGTTTGGTTGTGATGTCATGGTGGGAGGGGGTGTTTGTTGGTTGATGGTGATTAGTTTGAGTTTATAGCCACGAGGATGAAATGTGTAAATTATTAGAGCCACAGGGACCTTTTATGTAATTGACTAAAGGACGAATAGTGTAATTGTTTAGAGCCACATGGACGATTTATGTAAATTTATGTAATTAACTCTTGATTAGATCATGCCACGTCATCAAAATGCTTACAATAGTGCTGATTAAGGGAGTATGTGCCCACTATAGGAAGAAAGAAAGTATGATACTTACAAAAGAATAAGGTGACAAGTATGATGCCTTTTCAGACCATTTTCCCTATATATTTTGGTGACTTATACTAAGTGATTTGATAAGCTTGACTTTTCTTCTACAATTTCTTTGTTTGCAATTATTATGTATCATTGATTTTTACAATTTCTTTGGTTGCCTGACTCTAGTATTTCATTATGAAATGGGAAATCAAAAGGTAATTAATACACCTAGCTTCCTTTACAAGTGCCTGTCTATAGATAGATTTTTGGGGCAGTTTATAAGTGCCTACCTATATAAAGATAATTAAATGCTCGTCGTAATGGTATATATTTTTTTTGATTAACGATTAACGGTTTGAAAGATATTAATATTTGAAAAAAAATGATGAAAGTGGGTTTTTTAAATTGTTGTGATTAATCTCATCAACTAGATCAAATAAAGATGAAGGGTGAAGATTAATCACTTTGTATATAAAAAAAGCTTGGTCATCAAATGATCTTAAATCTTACATTATTAATTGTTACAACATACTTTTAGTCAACTATTTAATGTATGATTAAAGATCATTTACATACCAAACTTTTTTTACATACCAATGGATTAATATCCACTCTCCATCTTTATTTGATCTAATGGATGGGATTAATCCCAACAATTTTAAAAACCCACTTTCATCTTCTTTTTTTTCTTCAAATATTAATATCTTTCAAACCGTTAATCGTTAAGCGAAAAAAAAAAATATCGTTATGACGAACATTTAGTTATCTTTCTATAGATAGGCACTTTGATATACTTTCGACAAAATTATTTTTTTTCGTGCTTTTCACGTTTTTTTAAAGTTTTTTTCGTTACTGAAATTTGCATGTAAAAATCATATGTGATTTAACACTAATATCACATGTGATTTTTTCATGCAAATTTCAGTAATGAAAAAAAAAAAAAAAAAAAAAAAAAAAAACCAACGAAAAAGACAAAAAAACGAGAAAAAAAGTGAAAAAGACCGATTTTTTTTCTTCCCGAAAGTATATCAAAGTGCCCGTCTATAGTAAGATAATTAAATGCTCGTCGCGATGGTGTAATTATTTTCGCTTAACGATTAACGGTTTAAGAGATATTTAAATTATAAAAAATATGTGAAATATTAAAATGCTTTTAATCTCAACCATTGATTTCTTTTTAGATGAAGGGTGGAGATGAGTCACTTGGTATGTAAGAAAAATTTAGTATGTAAAATAACTGTAGGAAATAACCATATTGATTGTGTGGTTGATTCGGGTGGTCTTGGTTCATGGAAGATTAGATCTATGGTTGAGTTTTGAGAGAAGTTAGAGAGAGAGAGGGAGACTCTTGAGAGAAAACTGGATCTATTAGATTCAAGTGTGTGTTTGGTTACAAGAGTTCCAACCCTTCCCAAGTGTGGGAAGGGGTATTTATACTTCTACATATTGGTGCCCCTAGTGGGCTGTGGAGTGAGCTGACAGTGGGGAAAGCCCCGACCCACTCCACAAATATAGATACGACTATTCTAATAAAACTAATAATACTAATAATACTAAGCTTATATAAATAAGCCTACGAGCTATGTAGATGCTAATTAGATACTCAGGGTGACCGAACCTTCATATGAATATTTATATTCCTAACAATCTCCCCCTAAGGGAGGTCACCCCGGAAATAATAATTTGAATTCTAGCATTCTTTCTTCTGAACTTGTCTTTATAGCTCGTAGTCTTTGATTCTTCAAAGTCTTGAATCTTTGTGCTTTCAGCAGTGATCTTATGATGACTGATCTGTAGTCTTGGATGATCTTTGAGAATTCTTTGAGTTTATCATCCAACATTTGTCTTCAAGTCATCTTTCAGCAATATGTTTCTATGTGATATGTAAATCTTTGAGCAGACATGCTCACACTATTTGGTGTCATGATCTTTAGCATCAGAGTTTGCAGAAGCCGTGTTAAAGGTCTTTTAGGTTGATCATGACTTTGTTGAGTTACAATGATGATGTAGTGTGAACATGTGGTAGAGGATTGGCATCTTTTCTGCAACCAGCTACAACAGCAACCAGCTACAGCATTCCACAGCTACAATCGCCAGAAGTTCCTGCATACGACAGTTAGCAACAAATCAACCGGTACTAACAGGTTCGGACTTCGAGATAGTTAACAGCATAGTGTGAGAACTCTCTCTAATCCTTACCAAGACCGTTCCTAATCGAAAACCCACAGAGGGCTTTTTAAGATCGAACCGTAGCACATCAACGATTAGGTGAGTCGCTGGAGATCACTCCACGACTGTAGACCGTTAAACACCGCCGTGACCACTAAGCGTAATCCATAAAGAATTACCGAAGTGACCTGCTTTCAGGGCTGCTTGATGTTGACCCTGGCAGGAATTTCCATTCAATCATTGAGAATTACATTTGTAAATTCCCTCATGAATGTTCTGGCAGATTGCTAAGATCTGCGTAGGACTCATAAGTTTACAACTGGTGTCCTTAATGTTGAACAACCAGTGTAGAAATAATTCGTGTCCCTATGAGATCTTATTATGCATCTCGTGGCTCTAGACTCGATAGTGCGTTTTGATTTAGTGAGCGGAGGCTGGAGAGAACTGCCACCTTTTCAATATCATCCAACTCGGAGTGAGAGAGACAATAGGAATGTATTGAACTCCGTGACAATTGAAACAAGAATCCTTTGAGGGACCTTGAGTGGCTAGGGAGGGTTGTGCAGCGTATCACTGGGTCCATGATACTTTGTCTTCAATGCCAGCAATCAACTATGTGATTCTGACAGCATATGTATTGACCCGGTTTCTGCCTAAGTTGTAAGGAGGGCTATTTCTTTTCACCCTTTATCTTTACAATTCTTTTTCATTCTTCAACCCCTTCAGTGCTTACCGAGACTTCATTACTAGCACCTTGTTGGGTTTGTTCCAGTACTAGCTCCATCTCAGTCGGCACTTTTCCCTTATCCACTTTTCTCCTTTTTAATCATACCTAAGGACTTCTACACTAACTAGTGGATTATCCCTGGGTAGATCCCTCCGGCTCTGGCGGGATCATGGGAACTTGAACCTAACCTAACCATCCTTATAACTCCATGCGTTAATTAAAATGGTCGGTCTTTGATATTCATCCATGATTGCCAAACCAAATCCTTGAAAAATCTCTCAAAGTGTTCATGATTTTGAAACACATTTTTGCAAACACTTGAGAGTTTTATATTTTTCAAATGCTCCCCCTCAACATGTGCTCGGTTGATTGTTTTATAAATTTGCACATGTCAGGTGAAGCTCGCACTTTTTGAATTGATCAACTTTCAGTGAACATGACCGATTCGAGACACGCTTACATCACTGGTTAGACCAGCTTGAAATTATTACCCGTCCTGGTCAAGTCCATAGAAAGTTTCTCGAAACGGTACACTCTACTCAGACACATCCTTTTCGAGACACGCTTACATCACTAGTTAGACTAGCTTGAAATTATTACCCGGCCAGGATATGTCCTTTCGATTCATGACAGTATATGTTTCGTCAATTCATTGGTTAAGTCTGAGACACGCTCAACTGAGATGCCAAATCCTTTTTGTTCATTCGCTCCCCCTCAATATGTGCATCGATATACGAAAGAGTTTAGCACACATGGGAGAGCTTACTTTTTAAGTCCAAAACATCACATTTTCATCAGGTTTCATATTTAAATCACATTCTCTCCCCCGATCAAAAATTTCAAACCTTTTGAGATTTGTGATCCCAATTGATTTAAATAAGTTAGAAAATGTGGGAGAAAATGTGTCCGATTTAATATATTCTGATGATGAGAACATACTATGCTCCCCCTTAATCTAAGAGGGAGATTCACTGCTTATTTTGCACATTTGATTATTATGACACATATTAGTTTGACCTTTTTGCGCAGACGATGTAATCACCCGCTTTTCTGAGTGAGTCAGTGGTCAACATCAATCATCCATCCACCAACAAATCTTCTCAAGTATTGTCGATCCCCTCTTGGCGAGATCCGAGTAAGTACTTCTTTGTTGAAATGATGGTGGTGGAGGTGAAGGTGTTGTTGTTGTTGTTGTTGCCGATGTTGTTGTCGTGGTGAATTCCGAGCCAATCAATAGAATTTGAACGCCTGATTAAATGGTTAGAATGGGAACTGGCACATTCATTTTGGCTATGGAATCTGCATAAGAATATCAACACAGATATACATGCATACAGATACACTATTCCTTAATAGCTACCCTTCAGCAGCTTGCCACATTATATTACCAAGTTCATCTTATAATCAAACCCCAATCAGGAACTACGTCAAACCACTATCTAGCATGAAGAGCAATTAGCAATCATGAACATGGCAATTCACACAGATTTCAATATTTAATTCAGGATCTTAGGAACATGATTCTAACATAATAGCAATCTACCTAAGCGAATCCTGAGAACATATGCACAATATCAACAACAATTAAGCAGCAGAGACAAACAACATTTGAAACTCATTCACTTAGTTCATACAAATGTCAGTGGAGCATTCAAGAACATCAAACACATCGGGTTTTCTAACTTCTTTCAGATTTTGAGTTTTAATGTATCTAGGGGATTAAACGAGGATTCCAAAGAGATACAAATGAACCTTCTAGATATATGAAGCTAGGATACTACAAGCAAATTGCACATAATGTCCTAAACTTTCTAGCAACTAACACACTTGGTCATTTGATATATTTAAGCAATATCCTCTTCAACTAATACCCCATTAACTGCAAAACCTTTTCTAAGAGTCATGAATTAATCAAGAAACCCGTTTGATGATATAAAATTTGAATTCACTCTCCCCCTCAATCAATGACCCATATTCAAGTTAAAGATTTGTGGTCGTTGATTGAGTGACAAATTTTTATGCATAATCCAAGTATAAACAAATTTCATACAACACATATTCACCAAGTGTCTCACAAATAATTTTCAGAAGAATCATAGAATGAAAACTATTTGTTATACTAAGAAGATTTCTCTTCTTTTACAAGAAATGATGCACTGAAACGTACATCAAATCAGGAAACATGGATATGAAGTAATCCATGCCCAGGTGAACATCACCCAGTTGGAGGAACAGCCGTCTTTTTGGCGACGTGCTTTCCCCAATATGAAGCGCGGGTTGCTATCTAAAGTAATAGCAAGCCATTAGACATGTTTTAACAATCCATTTTAACTTCTGCTCGAGCTTCATTTAAAGACCCGTGCCATTATTGAATGACATTTCTAAGTCCGTAAATGTTATCGATAAACAGAAGACATGCCTAGGTGAAACTATTTTTGGTATTTTCTATTTTTCAATTTTTATGGTTTTTCTGGTTTTACGTTTCTCTATTTACAATTTGCAGGATTTCTATATATCTATTTACAAGATGGTATAAAATATGAATAAGTATATATGTACAAGGATACGAACCAGAAACCATTACTCCTCAGCCTTCTGAATCTTCACCGCATTCATCACTTGACTTGCTGAAGAGCAATGTGAGCACTTTCAATCAGGGAATGATTCTGGCTTTTCACTCTCCCCTAATTAGTGCTCTCCCCCAATCTGAAAACCTCTGACGATCACCCATAATAGGAAGAAGACTTTGGATGAACGCCCGAAATATGAAGAAGTCTTTTGATAACCAAATGCATGCCGTCTTTAATCTTCTAACACTCCCGTCCTAGAGTGACTCCGTCAAAAACCTTAGGCAACTTTTCGGTAGTTTAAGTTGAGCCTCAACTGAAATCTAGCTTAACCTCACAACTCATCAAACAAGAACTGTCATGAGATTAGGTTAACATCAAGTTGGACTTAACCTTAAACTACGGAACAACTTGAACCTAACTTAACTCCACAACTCATCAAACAAGAACTGTCATGGGATTAAGTTAAATATCAAGTTGTAAGAAAAGAGCACAACATTTTTTGACTGTGGAGAAGACTGTAGACTCGACCTTCTTCAAGATTGCCCAATGTGGAGGAACAGAATACCAATCATCTTTATCTCACCAAATGCCTTCCAGTAACCTTACATGTAACCCATCAGCCCGCAGCATACACATGAGATGATAACACCCAACAGAGAATGAAGAGTAGACTGACGACTCGACCTTCTTCAGTCTTTAGTATAACATCAAAGTAACAAGTTGAACCACTGATCATCTATAGTATGTATCCATCCTTGGATATTAAGCCCTGATCACGTGAACCTGTTGTGCGTCCTTGATGTACACATTCTCTCTCCCCTGATGGTTACGATTAATCAGCCCATGACGTAACAGTGAAACGTAAATACCAAGGTAACAAGTTGAACCACTGATCATCTCTGCGGTTATCAACACCGGAATAAATGATTAAGCCCGATCACGTGAACCTGCTGTGCATCCTTGGTGTACACATTTCTCTCCCCCATGATGGTTACGATTAATCGGAATCATCATCATGATGTGTACATGTAGCCTGATGACGTGTACTTGAAGCATTGACTAGAAACCCATTGTTGCTGATTAGACCAACCCGTGAGACTTTGTCGATTAGCATTCCATGACCATGTTCTTCAACACCTTGATAGACGGAGGAAGAAGTAGTGTTGGAGAACCATGGTTTGCACGACTCCTAAACTGACGTATTCAGGAGTCGTATGACCATCTCAATCATCAATCAACATGTAGATTAATATTCACCCTTTCCCCCCCCTCAAAAATTGCATATGCCTGCCAACTGCAATTTTTGATGATTGAACTAGTGAATATGAATACCATCAACGATAAGTAGCACCACTTGACGGTTCTTGAAGACTAACATGTTGTTTATTAACCCTTTCCCCCCCTCAAAAATTGCATATGCTTGTCAACTGCAATTTTTGGTTGAACAAGTGAATAAGAATATACTCCAATGTGCGTCGATCCACTTGAAGACTGAATAAGCACGGAAAGAGCATGAAACTTGTTGATGAGAATGGCCATAAATAAGAAGACTCCTCTTCTTTTGAAGATAAAGTGCACTCAAGCGTACACTTTTCTTTTCTTTGATGAACGAGGCCTGCACTGATTTGTACAGACATCATAATGATGAAGAGCGAGGCCTGCACTGACTTGTACAGACGTCATTATGTTGAAGAGCGAGGCCTGCACTGAAGTGTACAGACGTCATTTGATGAAGAGCGAGGCCTGCACTGATGTGTACAGACGTCATTACTCTCTCTTTACTTCTTCTCTCATCTAACTCGTTACCAACCCCATTATCATTCTGTCGGCTTGATGTAGTGACCACTGATGGAGAAAACCCAATATGATGAACTTGATACTGAAGTAATATAACCCGAACTTGTGACTTAAACTTGTACTAATGCGTGACAAAGAGCGGTGTAGAGACTTCGTGCAACATCGAATCCCTAAGTACACTATACTCTTCAACCAACCAACCATCAAGTATAAGACGTACATCACCTCTTGGATATCCACAACTTCGTGTGACACTGAGCACTACAACGTGACTCCTTAAAGTGATAGTTATTTTGTAATAGAGAGAAAGACAAAATAACTAGATATCCAAGTCCTCGTCATTGTATTGAAAGCTCGAACAAGGATCTCGAAGAATCTTCATCCAACCTCCCCGATATCTTCAGATACTAAGTACACGCACCCATGAAATTTCACTTCAGCCTCAAATAAATAATAATGAATTAACGCCGTAGTCACGTCTTGTGGTTAATGCCCAAATCTAGCCCTTTATGATGCTTTAGCTGAACTTTGATAATGGTTTTAACCCGATCATGGTTAAGAGTGCATAGTCCATCATCACGGGATTTTACAAATCTATGATTTAAACCGAGAAATAAGTTCTTTCTCGGGATTTTACAAAATCAAGAAGAAACCGTGAGGCAGTAATAGATTGAATGTGGCATGACTGATTTGATTATGGTTAACCTCAGTTTGGGTTAAGAGTATCCCGTGAGAATTACAGATCACATCACAACCTTTTAAAACCTTTGGCCAACTGACCAACCTTGTACACAGATTAGTGACCACTTGATGAAGGAAACCCGATATACCAATACTGAAAACTGAAGTAGAGATCCCCAAATTTGTTACTTAAGCTTGCAGTAATGTTGGAAGAACGGTGTATAGAATTAATGCTCCAAGCAAATCTCTAAGTGCTCAATACCCAACCAAAGTATGAGACATTAACACCTCTTGCGATTATCGACAACGTCATTGACGTGTGACACTGAGTACTCCAATAACTCTTAAGTGATAGTTACCCCGACTGCTGGTAACTAGATAACCCAAGTCTTCAACTTAAATTTTTGAGCCCGAGCAAGTTATCATTGAAGGTCATGCATCCAACCAACCCCGACTTCAAGATAAAATAAGTAGACGCCTTCGAGAAATTCAACTTCAATCCCAAATAAAGAATACCAGATTAACTTTGTGATCATCTTGTGCTGTTGACTTAGCCAAAAAGAGAAGAAACATGCGCTACTTCTTAGTAGTACCCATGACTCATAGTCAGTCCAATCAAACAAAGCTATCTGACCCAGCTACTTGGATGTTATCACGTGCAGTGCACGGAATAGTAGTCGTACTGTGTGCAGGATTTTACAGTTCTTAAGATTTATCTGAGAAATAAATTCAAGAACAAACTGCACAACAGTAAGTATTAAACTGCTGTAGACTGAACCACTGAAACCTGAATCGCTATGATCTGACCCGCTGAAACCGGAACTGCTAAGATGGAACTGCTAAGATTCAAATCGCTGGAGACGGAACTGCTAAGAAACACGCCTAATTCTCCCCCTCAAAAAGGGCATGAAATGACCTTTTTGCCAAAGTTAAAAGTCGGTGATGAACGTGAATGTGACAGGCACAAAACATGGACAGAGACCAATGAAGCTACTGCAACGAAGATGGAGATTAAGACTCTCTTGTAGTAACCCCTTGCTTTCCTCCTCATCCAATGGTTTAGCAGATTAACAACTCCCTGAAGCTCATAATATGCCAAAACCGCTTGATGAAATATGATTATCTATAGAATGTGGAACAGGTTAAAACACGTCTCTGAACAAACCACCTTCCGTCTTTAAGTCTGACCACTTCTTGAGAAGATCTTGTACAACAATCCCATTAGAAGTTTGAGAGATAACGATCACTTGATGAAGCTTGATAAAGGACAAGTTTGTGACTTATACTTGCACTAAATTTGTGAACTAGAACCTATATTAAGCACAACAACGTAACTCCTTTAAATATAGATAGTGATATATACCCAACCTTCCATCCTTTATTGTATATATCCACTTCTTGAACATCCAAGTCTAATCACCTTAAATACGCTTGAGCAAGGGTCATCAAACATCGTGCATCCATCCACCCCGAGATGTTTGTGACACTAAGTACACCAACCCGTGAATTAACAAACTAACCAAGTCACCATAATTTCTCAATTCCTGCCGATCTCGAAGCACAAACTTATCCCAAAAAAAAAAAATTGGTCAAACCCCGTAAGTTTTATTGTGACTAAATCCATGTCCAGCGTATTTGTCCAATATTAATTTCACGGGATTTTACAGCTCTTGAGATTTAAACCGAGAAATTGAATCTTTCGCGGGATTTTCTAACACCTACAAGAGAAACCGTGAAATCAATCAGGGTACCCAAGAGTGAACTGCAATATCAAACTTCGAGATTCAAGTCACAGAAGTCAAATCATAACTTGATTAAATCGCAACAAGTCAAGTCACAGATTGTCAATTTGCAACAAGTCAGATTGCAATCAACCAAATCACAATTAGACAAATCGCAAGTGTCAACTCGCAACGTCATATCGCAACTGGTCAAATCGCAATCAGTCAAGTCGCAACAAGTCAAAACGCAACTTGACAAATAGCAATTAATCAAATCGTAATTTGTCAACTGTAATTCAAATCGCAAAGATCAAGTTGCAGACTCACTCAAATCTCAGGCACCAATAGGACTATGCTGCTAAATCCACAATTCTGTACTCACATTGACATTCATATACCCAAATACCAGCCGTGACATGTGTATCCTCGTGAAAATTTGGACTAACAAACATTACCACACTTAATCCAAACATTAAAGATTGTATCCAATAATTTTTGTACAAAATTTTAGGATAACAATTTTAATTTAGAGACCCATCAATTTGAGTGAACCATTAGTGTACAACATAAGCTCCTAGGGTCCGGTCCAGTCCTAACAAAAAACCAAAACCCGATCAGTCCTACCATCATACTACCCCATCCTTGTGAACAATACCAGCAATAAAAATCGACCTTGCTTTAACAGTCCAAACGGAACAAGCCAGTAGTGAAATTCAGATTACACACAATAAGTCCAATGTCACACGGCCCAAGTAACATCCTATATCAGCCCAGTCCATTGAGTTAACAAAGAAGCCCACTTAATCGAGTAATAAGGCCCCAATAAAGTTCAACTTGATCCATCCATCCAATAATCACCCCGGTTATGACATTAAAGTGTTACCCTAATTATACGGTATATATAAGACACTTTAAACTCATATACCTAACCCTAATCTAATATTAATCCGCCCCTCTTATCACTAACTTCACACAGCCACACAACACAATATCATCAATCTCATCTTAAACTTCATCCGCCCCCATCTTTCCTAATCACTTTGCAGTAATCAATTAATTTCATCTATCCTAGATCGACTAACATCACAAAGCCGAATCCATATCTTCCCAGCTTCTAGTCACAGAATCATCATCCATCCATTAATCGTCCTCAAAAGGAGTCAATCACATTCGATCTTTAACAATCATTCATAATCATTTAATCACACGAATCACACCAATACAAATCAAGCATCCACCTTTAACCTTCCAGGAATGAAGAACAAGAAGGTATACGACTTCACGATCTTTGTTAAAGGTAGGTGTAGTTTGCTTTCGTATTCATACATGTTTCAACCGAACGAAAGATTTGAATGAAACAGATTGTTTTGTTCATTTCTTTAAAGCTTCAAAAATTAACAGAAGTTAATCTTAAAAAAAACAGTGATACGAGTATGTTCGTGTGATGGAACTTCAATGGTCCGATTGATACAATTTTAAATATACCAACGAAGCAAGGAAAGAATATAACACAATTGTTATAACTCTTCCTTAAGTTCGGATATGAAAAATGAAGCCAAGCTTCACAACTGATCAGTGATGTGATAGGTTCAAACAAAAAATCTTTCTCAAGATTAGAACACGCTGAGATCATTACTTAATATGTATGTTTGAGTCTTGTTTGTGATGTGAGCATATGTGATGATAGTTAGGAGAAGATGAGATAGATTGTGTATAGGTGTTGAATGAAACTGTCATCGGATTGGATAATGGATTGGTTGTGGTTGTAATTTGTTCTACTTTCGATTGGATTTGTTTTTGTTAATGATGTAGACAATGGTGTTGATGATTGTGAAGTCAGTGGTTGTAAAGACTTGATTTTTTGTTTCGAATGAAGTTGTGTTTGTTGCTAAAATCAGTTAATGTTGTTTGTTTGGTCTGGATCTGCTTTACTGCTTCTCTCCTTTAAATCTTTCATTTTGACATTTGATAACTTGTTGACCAAAGTAGATAGTTTGACCATTTGACCGAGTGACAGACAAACCGCGTCGATGAAATGGTAGACAAACCGCGTCGATGAGCATTTAGACAAACCGCGTGCCTGATTATACAGTCAAACCGCGTTCGTGGTTAAACAGACAAACCGCGTTCGTGGTTTAACAGACAAACCGCGTTCGTGATTAAACAGACAAACCGCGTTCATGATAAATAGACAAACAGCATAAACGATAAAACCAATATTGTAGACACAAACCGCATCTGTGCCAGACTGTATGTCACTATCACCAATTTTGTCATGTTTATCCATTTTTGGCAAACAGCCAAATCACCACTAACCAATGTATTCAAAATGAGACACACATCATTCACGTGAACCACAAACCGCATACATATGCACCCACTTATCTTTATCAACACACGTCACAACCAATGTGCCTTTTTGCCATTTTTGGATAAATTCCAAACTGCACCCAAAGAACCCACAAACCGCATCTAAGAACACACAATTATTTTTGCAACCAATAACAACTCAACACCAAGAACAATGTCAAGTTTAATCCACAACAAAGCCATAAAAACAAGGATGAACCCAGTTTTTTACTGCTAAACATTCAGTCCACAAATAAGCCACAACACCCAAGTTGTAACCGAGAAAGAGACGGCATGGACAACTAAGTTTGGATTCGAGGAAAAGGAGAATACCAAATTAATTTAGATTCAACTTCACTCTCAAAATGAAAGAAAGAGTGATGTTAATTTCGTATTCAAACAACAATCAAGCCCATATCTTTAATGTACCAATCGTTTTACATTTTCAAACACAATAGAAAGTAGGCAAAAGCAAGTCAACAAAACTTAGTGTACGAACAGTCTTCTTGACTGACTTGTGAATTAGGACAAAAGAAAGAGTGAAAACACAACCACTCCACAGTTTGAAGCCCACCATGTGTATGACGAGTAAAACAGTTAACCGGAACAAACATGGTTCGATCCAGAAAAAAATATAGAGACCACACAATCAAATCGGACCTAACCATGGCTCTTGATACCAATTGTAGGAAATAACCATATTGATTGTGTGGTTGATTCGGGTGGTCTTGGTTCATGGAAGATTAGATCCATGGTTGATTTTAGAGAGAAGTTAGAGAGAGAGAGGGAGACTCTTGAGATAAACCTGGATCTATTAGATTCAAGTGTGTGTTTGGTTACAAGAGTTCCAACCCTTCCCAAGTGTGGGAAGGGGTATTTATACTTCTACATATTGGTGCCCCTAGTGGGCTGTGGAGTGAGCTGACAGTGGGGAAAGCCCCGACCCACTCCACAAATATAGATACGACTATTCTAATAAAACTAATAATACTAATAATACTAAGCTTATATAAATAAGCCTACGAGCTATGTAGATGCTAATTAGATATTCGGGGTGACCGAACCTTCATATGAATATTTATATTCCTAAAATAACTCTCCTCATAACGTAAACTGTTCTTCTATTAAGAACACTAATTATGATGCACAAAAAGAATAACACTCCGTAGTTAAACAAAAACGTGTAGACGCCAATTCTAACCAAAACGAAGTGGTTTATATATTGTAACAGCGTAACACTCATACACGTTTAAAACATCCATCTAGTATCTGAAACTAACAATTGTCACATGCTTAAAACTAACACTATCATCTTAAATTATCCATCTGTTGGAAGAAATCCAACAAACCGGTTTCTAGAGCGGACCCACGAATCAAGAACTACTTCAACAAGACCTCGGCAAAGGGTTATGATCCATTAATGCCGAGTGACACCAACACACACGAGATATTTTACACTAAAACGTTTATTAAACGTAAGTAAGAAAAGAAGGTACAAATAAAACTGTGGAAAACTAGAAGGGGGTTGAATAGTTTTTACCGTTTTTAAAGTTTTATTTGCTTTGTTACTATATGTTAATTCAAAGGAAATAATCACAAATAAATAATCACACAATGTAAACAAAAGATAAAGAGAGGAAAGATCAAACCACACGACACAGTTGTTTATAGTGGTTCGGCTACAAGAACTCTATTCCTTGCCCTACTCCACTCCCCGAGTTTCCTACTCGAGAGTTTATCTTTCACTAAGAAACAAACTCCTTTCCTAGGCGGAGAAAACCTTTACACGTCGCTTACTTCCTTTTCCGGTACTAAGCTAAACACCGGGTTCTTTCACAAGGTAGAACCAACCTGACGTCGCCTAATTACTTTACCGACACTAAGCTAGATGTCGAGTTCTTTACAAGGGTACAACCACTCCCTACACTCTTTGTACTTTAAGGACTAAAGTACTAACCACACTCACTGATTACAAATGATAGATATGATGTGTGAAACAAACTACAAGATCACACAGTAATGCAACTAAAGGATTACGGTTCTGTAGATCCTTGAATGCTTGATCTCCTTTCTACAAAATGGATGATCAAAGTGAAATGCAACTATGAATGAAGTTAGTAAGATATGTACTGAATGAATATATGTGTTTAAGCTATATGAGTGATGAGAGAGCCAAATGATCAGCTTCCTATTTATAGGCAAGCTGATCTTCAGCTCACGGATCCGGCGGATCCCTCAAAAGGGATCCGTCCTTTATAGGACTTGGATCCGTGGGATGTGACAGCTATGTAATAGTTGTCTCTTACCATATCTTAGTTGTATCTTACCATATCATCCAAGATCTTCAAATGTCAACTATGTTGCTTGCATATCTAACTAAGATATTGTATGTGATGCATACAATGATGTCATGGAATGTTTTATGAATTAAAGTTTCCTTTTAAGGAAACAAGTTACTAAACTTGTAATTCTTAGTTAATATGTGAAGTGTAAAGTGTGTACTTAAGAGACTAAGCTAGTATTTATTATTTGCTAAAAGATATTCCTTATATTTGTCATTAACAAAACTAATGAAAGATCAAAGAATATAAATAACGTTTTTGGGACGCTATTTGTATTAACAATCTCCCCCTTTTTGTTGATGACAAAACATAAGATATATTTCTGAGCAAGAGAATAAATATAGCATGAGTTCTTAAAAATATATATTAAGTTTGTTTATTAAAGAAAAGTTTTGTAAAAAATGTATGTACTGTGATGATTCACAGTTGATGCAAACTTAGTCCTTTCTCCCCCTTTTTGTCGAAACAAAAAGAGTAGCGAAGCGGAATGCGATTTTGAGAACTTTAAGAGCTCCCCCTTGTTTTATACTCCCCCTGAATGGAGTAATCAAGTAATTGATGCATGAATCTACAAAACAAACGGTTAGTATATGAGATGCCTATGAGATGCTCCCCCTCGATGTATACTCCTCACTTCTCGAGTACCAACGTATACTATTAAAGGGTATGATATGCTGCAAATGAAGTGTTAGTTATGAAATGACTTCAATGAAGAAGTAGAATGCTTGTTAAGTGATCTTCCAAACAAGCCTTTCAATATGTTTGACTTAAAAAGTCAAACTAAGTGTCTGATGTTAATTTGTACCTAAAGCAATCATATGCAAGATATAATGTATGCAATATAGGAATGTTAGTTCATAATGATAATGATAATATGCAATATGTTGATCACTCATAAGCATAAAAACATCACATTCATATAGATTGAAAATTTTGTGATAAAAGTCACAATAGTGAAATGATGTTACAAATAAGAAGACATCCCAAAAATAAAAAGGTCCTAAACAAACAACTAAAAAAAAAATAAAAATCCAAACAACTAATCTAAAGAGCTCCTATTGAGAAGGATGAGAGATTGCGTTTAAACGTTCAAGAACATGGTTCAAGATGAACCTCATCTCGTTTTGAAGCTCATGGACCAAGATGTTGGTCCTTTGGGCCAAGTGAGCCGTTCTCTCACAATGTGCGCAATCATGAGTTGAGAAACCGGGCGGAAGACTAGGGTCCAAGTTTTGTGGTGGTGGTGGTGATGGTGGTTGGGTGTTGTTGTTGTTGGATGGTTGTTGTGGTGTTTGGAGGGAGTTCATAAGAATGTTTTGGATGTCCATTGCTTTCATGAAGGCGATGGTCAACCATACCCGAGAGAGTGTAGAGACGATTGAGCTCTTCACTAATCTCCTCTTGGGTGTGAGGCATATTCATCCACATTGCCTCGTCAATGGCAACTAGAGTGGATGTGGGTGATAGAGGTTTTTGTTGAGGTTGGGATGATTGTGCATCATGGTATAAAGGGCCATGGATATCCGGGTAAACCGGGTGAAAAAGCATGGGTTGTTGACCTTCAAAAGTCATGGGTGGAAGATTGGGTAGTTTTGGTGAAAGTTCTTCTAAGTCATCAAGATGTGGTGATGTAGGAGGAGTCCTAAATAATTCCAAGGGTTGGAGTTTAGGTGATTTTGGTGGTGATGGTGATCTAACAGGCTGTGATGGAGCCGGTGGTGGAGTAGAGGCCATTGGAGTAATGGTTGGTGGTGGTGTTTGTATAACAACATGTGATGGTGTTGGGGTGGAGAGTGTAAGAAAATTCTCACTAGCAATGGGTGATGATATATTGAGAGGAGAGTTTTCCTCAGATGAAGAGTTTGCTAAGTTGATAAAACAACAAGGTTTAACACTGATGCGGGCTGTTCTTCTTGGAGTTCTAGATGTGGAAGAGTTGTGTGACTTGGTCATGGTGAAGTATGATATCTAAAGTGTACAGGAGAGGAAGTGTTTGTTGTGTGAAGAGATGATCCTAAAGTGTTAATTTATAGACAGAAGGTTTGTGAGTCTGTGTGTTTGGATTTGATGTAAATCCAATAGAGAATGTTGGTTACTAATGATTTGGAACAAAAATTTGTGCAGGTCATATCATGGAAGTCAAGCCATTGAGCTTTGGTTGAGTAATATGTTTTGGATATGCAGTTAATACAAGAGGATAGTGGAAAATCTGATGATTTGATATTTCCACGGATTTGACGGATCCCTAAAAAGGGTTCCTTCTTTGTATTAGTTTGGTAACTTACACCTAAAATTCAAAAATTTAAATTTTGGTGGGAAATTTTGTTCCTAAGTTTCTAAGAGTTCCTAAATGATTCTAAGATGAATTATGATCAGTGAATAGATCCTAAATGATACTAAACACTAAGATTTAAGAGTCGGGATAAGTCGAAAAAGTTTTATAATTATACTGGGAATCCTGCGGATCCAAGTGGTTGCAAATGCGGAACCTTATTGTTCAATCCGCCAAATCCGCAGGATGGAGCTTGGCGGATCCAACGATAAGCTTTGGCGGATCCTTATTTTGGGATCCGCGGGATCCGTAGGCCTAAAACTAAGAAAGTAAACAGAACATATGTCATATTTCGCGTTTTTCGACGAAAACCCGAAAATTCATCTAGACCTTACTTAACATCTAATATGTATAGCAAAACATCTAAATATGATAATATTAACACATGATTGCACATAGTTTAATCCATACTTAGAAACTTACCGTTTTAGGTGTTATGCCAAACATAGGCAATAACCCGGAAAATTGATAACCGTGATGGTTATCTACCTGCAAGTGTTAGTTATTACACATACACAATAAGTATTATCAGATAAATTCAAGACACATAGAAATTTAACAACACAATATCCAACATTGTTTAAAACCAAACACTCCATTAACTCAGCTTCTTCTTCAACTTCTTCATCCCCTTGTGTAATTTCATCATCCAACGCCCCAGATTCTTCACCATTCCTTTGATGTTTCGATACTCAGCGGATTCATGTGGAATTGGAGGAAGATGGCTCAAGTATTCGGGTGGAGGAATCCTAGAATTTGGCATACCATCATCTTCACTCATGGAAGATGATGAGGATGATGTTGGAACACGAGGACGTTTGCCCTTATCAACACTAACCCTAAAATCACTCAAAGGAACGAAGGTGTGTTCAATTTCATTGTAATCCGGAACAAAGCCTAGATGGTTTGGACGAGCGGGTGCAAAGGCTCTATAAAGTCGGGTTAAGAGCATACCATAAGGCATTGCAATCTTGCTTTGAACCGGAATGTCACACATTCGTTTGGCAACATAATAAGCAAGATTGAAGGGTTGACGAGTAGAGATGTTGTACATCATGTGGCATAAACAAGCATTGATATGATCACGGTTTCCTATGGTGCACATCACATTTGCCCTTAATACATCCTCCATTTTCTTGAATTCGGGTCTTAGTTCATTCAGTTCCATTGCAAATGGATCTCTAGCAACTTCACGACCACGATACATTCTTGTGGGGTTGTTCTTAGGAATGAAGAGATGGTCCCTAATCACTTCTTTTGATTGGAGAGGAGTGGCATATCGTGCCGTCCTATCGAGATTGGAGTCTAAGATTGTTAAGGACCATTTGTCCGAGTAAATACATGTACCTTGACTTGGAATTCCTAAGACCTCACCAAATTGATCAAGAGGGATGTTGACAAGATTTCCATTTAGAGTAAAATGAAGACTTAAGTAACCTTCATCACTCGAGGTAAGACCTACACTAGCATAGAACTCAAGTATGAACCTAGGAATGATTGGCTCGTCTATGTCTAAAAGAGAATCAAATTGAATTGCGGCTAATTGTTCCCTAAGTTGAGTGCCTTCATAAAATGATGCATCTACGGCTCTACCCTCATGAACATACTTTTTCTCTAAGACTTTGAAAATTTCGATTTGGGCATCGGTTAAACCCTTGGTTTTGTGGACTTTGGGTAAGTAGTCAACGGTTTTCTTGTGATCGTAGTTGGTTGCGGGAGGCATGATTTTCCTAAGTACATAAGTTACATAGTTTTAGTTAAAATGATCAAAGGAAGTGTAAGATTCCTAGTGTGTGCCTACATGGGGACAATGTGGAGGTGCGGTTATCTCGACTCCTTTTGATGCAAGAAAAATTAGTTTATGCAAGTTTTGTTTACAAACGAGAGATAACCCAAACACTCCTATTTCAATGTAGCTACGGTTGAATGTACCCGAAAATACATATTAGTTATGTATTTCCTTTAGCATTCAAGAGACATTATGCAAGTGAAGTCTAAAAGATAACGTTTTTGTATTTGTATGAACAATGTAAGAAAAAATCATTTTACCTAGTCGTTAGAAGATTTTAGTGAAAAATTTTCATGGGGTTTTTGTTAAATTAAGACAATGTGCTATGAGATGCAATTCCTAACTAAGAAAAACATATTTTTAAGTATAATGCAGTAAATATGCTTCATGATTTTTCAAGAATTATGCATATACCCCAAGTTTTGGTTTTGTGCATGAAATGGAATTCCTAGACGCAGATCAGGAGTATAAATATGATAAGAATACTTACAGTGATGTTAGAAGCACAAATTTGTGGAAGAAAATGGTCTAAAATGTGATAGAGATTAAGTGTGTGTCGGATGTAGTAAGGTGATATGTTTTGGAGTGAGGAATGAATAGTAGTTGTTCTTGTTTATTAAATAATAAACTGGACTTAGCATGCGGCGGATCCGGCGGATCCCAAACAAAGGATCCGTCTTTGTTGTCGATTGGATCCGCGGATTCAGAACACATGTTTTGGTTTAGTGTCGTGTGTGGCTAAACTAATGTTTATACTAATGTTTCTCCTAATCACTAGGTTCCATTAATCCTAATCCAAGTCTAAGATAGTTGAAAGGTTCACGTTTAAGTGGTTTAGTGAGGATATCGGCAATGTTGTCCTCTGAGGAAACTTTCTCAATTGAGATGATTCCCTTCTGTACATTGTCGCGAAGGAAGTGATGGCGTATTTCAATATGTTTGGTTCTAGCGTGTTGGACTGGATTTTTGCTTAAATCGATAGCACCTTTGTTGTCGCAAAGAATGGGAATGTTGTTGAGTTCAATTCCATAGTCGACGAGAGCTTGTTTCATCCACAGTGCTTGTTGACACGCCTTTCCTGCAGACACATACTCTGCTTCTGTTGTTGAGATTGCGAGGGCAGTTTGTTTCTTAGCGAACCATGATGTGAGACAATATCCTACAAAAGTACAAATACCACTAGTACTTTTCCTATCAACATAGTCACCTGCATGATCTGAGTCGGTATACACTATGGTTTCTACACCCGTTCCTTTGGGATACCATAATCCTAAGTGTGTAGTACCTTTGATGTACTTAAATATTCTTTTAACGGCTTCAAGATGGGACGTTTTTGGATCTTCTTGAAAACGTGCACATAGACAAACACTAAACATAATGTCAGGCCTACTAGCCGTAAGATAGAGTAAACTACCAATCATTCCTCTATATTTAGTGCTATCTACGGATTCATTTTCTTCATCCTTAGTGAGTTTGGTTTCGGAGGACATGGGTGTTCTCATGGGTTTTGAGTCTTCAAGACCAAACTTCTTAAGCATATCTTTGATATACTTTGATTGGTTGAAGAATATCCCATCTTCTAATTGTTTAATTTGGAGACCTAAGAAAAAGTTTAGTTCCCCCATCATACTCATTTCAAACTCGTCATGCATGATTTTTGAGAAATCGTCGCATAACTCTTGACAAGTTGAACCGAATATAATGTCATCCACATATATCTGGACTATGATAATATGTGATCCCTTTTTCTTGGTGAAGAGAGTATTATCTACTAGGCCCATGGTATACTTATGGTCAACTAGGAAAGTATTAAGTCGATCATACCAAGCTTTTGGTGCTTGCTTAAGTCCATATAAAGCTTTCTTAAGTTTGAAAACATAATTTGGTTTTTCAAAGTCGGCAAAGCCGGGAGGTTGTGCAACATATACTTCTTCATTTATAAACCCATTTAAGAAAGCACTTTTGACATCCATTTGAAATAACTTAAAATCATGTGCACATGCATATGCAAGTAATATCCTAATAGACTCAAGTCTAGCTACGGGTGCAAAAGTTTCATCGTAATCTATACCTTCTTGTTGATTGTAGCCTTGAGCTACTAGCCTAGCTTTATTTCTAGATACAATACCATTTTCATCCATTTTATTTCTAAAGACCCATTTAGTGCCGATTATGGTTTGGTTTTTAGGTGGAGGAACCAATGTCCAAACATCATTTCTAATAAATTGATTTAGTTCTTCTTGCATAGCAATTACCCAAGATTCATCTTTTATTGCCTCGTCTATGTTTTTGGGTTCAACCGTTGAAATAAAACAAAAATAATTGCTTTCATTTTGAGCTTTGGATCTTAATGTTCTTTCATTAAGTTTTCCTATGACGTTTTCTAATGGATGACTTTTAGTTTCTTTAATATTAATAATTTCTCCTTTTATGGGTTCATTGTCGTTTTCAATGTTTTCAATATCATTAACCATTTGACTTTCAACTAAGTCATCATCTACCAAAGGTGATGTCTTAGAGGGAGGTGGACTTTCGTTGAATGTTACGTTCAACGATTCCTCGACTCTTGATGTTTCCTTGTTTAATACAATGTATGCTTTACTGTTTTGTGAATACCCAAGGAATACACCTTCATACGACTTTGGGTCGAACTTAGTGAGATAGTCCTTTGTGTTTAGAATGAAGCACTTGCTTCCAAAAACTCTAAAATATCCTAATGTAGGCTTTTTGCCTCGATAAATTTCATAAGGAGTTTTATTTAAAAATTGTCTAATTAAAACTCTATTTAGGATATATGTAGAAGTATCTACAGCGTGACACCAAAACTTTTGTGGTATGTTTTGTTCATTTAACATAGTCCTACTCATTTCTTGAATTGTTCTATTTTTACGTTCTACTACACCATTAGATTGAGGTGTACGAGGAGCCGAGAAATTATGAGTTATTCCATTATTATCACAAAAATTTCCAAATTGAATTTCATTGTCAAATTCTCGACCATGGTCAGTTCTAATAGATACTATATTACTTCCTATTTGATTTTGAATTTTCTTGCTTAGAATTTCAAATTTATCAAATGCCTCATTTTTAGTTTTCAAAAACTTTGTCCATGTATATCTAGAGTAATCATCTACTATGACTAAAGTGTAAAAATTTCCTCCATAACTTTGTATAGCCGGCGGGCCAAACAAATCCATATGTAATAACTCTAGGCATCTAGATGTAGATACCATGTTTTTAGCCTTATGGCTACTATGTATTTGTTTCCCAATTTTGCAAGCATCACAAAAGTGTTGGTCATATTTCAACTTGGGTAGGTTCCTAACGAGTTCTTTGGAAGACAAGGATTGAATAAGCCTCATATTTGCATGACCTAAGCGTCGATGCCATAGAGTTGAGTTTTCGTCCAAGGAGGTAAGACATAACTTATCTTTAGGTGTTTTATCTAATTTCATAACATAGACATTATTCTTTAAAACACCTTTTCCTACGGTTATGCCATCTTTAAGTATTTTACTTCCATTTTCACTGAAAAGGACGTTATACTTTTTGCGGCATAATTGACTTATACTAAGTAGATTAAATCCTAAATTATCTACATGAGCAACATCATCAATAGATAGAGAGTCATGAGAGATTGTACCTTTTCCGATGATTTTACTTTTAAGCTTGCTACCGAATGTGACATTACCTCCGTCATACACTTGGTAGGTTGAGAAAAGATTTTTGTTTCCCGTCATGTGTCTTGAGCACCCACTATCTTTGATCCACTCATCAGGTTCAAGATCAACTTTCAAGCATACCTAAGTTCATAAAAGACTCAAGCATTTGGTCCCCAATATCTCATGGGTCCGTTTGGGTTAAACATGACATTATCATGGTTTATGTACTGAAAAGGTGGACAATTGTTCCACGGCATATAATTAGGACCATGAAAGTTTCTAGACATGTTTTGGTTCCAATTATTTTGATAAGTGTGTTGTGAATTAACTATACTCTTTGGAAAGGGGTGTTTGGGAAAACTCATCTGAGGTCTTTGTTGATCCGTTTTAACTCTATATTCATTTCTAGCTTGACCTCTTCCTAAAGATACTGCTGGTTTGTGTTTATTATTGGTTATGCTACTGTTAGGTTTCTTAGTAACTTTAACAAACTCGGAACGGTCGACTTTGTGAACCTTCTGTTCAACTTCTGTACCCGCGGATCCCTTGGATATACCTGGCGGATCCAAATTTTTGGATCTGTCGGATCCGTGGGTGTCCAACTTGGTTGAATCAGTTTTATTCACAGTCTGTTCCTTATAATCACTTAAGGTTCCTAGTTTCATAAAGCCTAGTCCTGTTTTATCATGAGGTAGCTTTTGCATTTTCATTATTTCATCTGCACAACTTATGTTTTTATCAAACATTTTAAACTTTGAATTTTGTTTGATTAAATCTTCCTGTGTGGTTCTTAAGGTTTCTAGTTCAAGTTTTAGTTCTTGACAAGACACACATGTTTCTTTACTAACTTTACCTTTTTCAATTCTTATTGCTTTTTATTTAAGCCAATATATTTCATTTTCTAAAAGTGTTGTCTTTGTTTTCAAAAACTTGTTTTTGTTTATGATTTTTAAAGTGACATCACACAGTTTGTTATATTCTACTTCTAAGGTTTCATCATCTATAAAGGAGTATGAATCAGAATGTACCTCTTCTGTGTCATCGGCCATAAGTGCAATTTCGTTGTTCTTAGGCTCATCATCATCATCTCCTTCACTATCGCTCCAAGCTCCACTAACGAAGGCTCTTTGAGACTTGGTCTTTGGAGGCTTTGGACATTCTCCTATTAAGTGACTGGAGTCACCACACCTATAGCATTTCCTATCATCCTTACCTTTCTTATCGTCACGATCTTTCCGAGAGGATTTCTTTTCATCACGAGGTGGTTTTACAAACTTTCCTCGTCTCCTGAAGAATTTCTTGAAATCCCTCACGGCCATGGCATATTCTTCATCATCACTGTTTGAACAAGACTCATCATCACTTGACTCGACTTTGGCTTTCAAGGCAATAGACTTAATCTTCTCCTTTTTGCCTTTGACAATTTCCGAGTCTTTTTCCATAATCATTTCGTGAACTTTTAGGTTTCCTATGAGCTCATCCAGTGTTATGCTTGAGAGATCCTTAGATTCTTCAATAGCTGTCACCTTTGCTCTCCATTTCGGATGGAGTGCTCTTAGAAATTTCCTGACAAAATTCTTGCTAGAAAAAGATTCATCAAGTGCTTTAAGTGATGTAATTATAGTATTGAACTTAGCAAACGCACTATCAATGGTCTCATCTTCAGAGATAACAAATTGTTCGTATTGTTGGACAAGAAGATCAATTTTGTTATCTTTTACTTGTGAGTTTCCTTGATGTGTGATAATAAGAGATTGCCAAATATCCTTAGCCGTTTTACACATAAAAACTCTTTCATATTCTTTCTTAGGTAAGGCATTATAAAGCATCATTTTGGCTTCGTTATTTTTGGCAATTAGTTTCTTTTGCTCATCACTGTGACGAGTAAGAGAAGCTCCTTCATCCCGACCACCCGAAATATTATTACAAATAGGCTTGTAATCACCATCAACTATAATATACCATAGATCTATATCCTTTGACTTTACATAAGTCTCAAAGCGATTTTTCCAATAAATAAAACAATTTGGTTCAAATAGAGGTGGTCTCTGCATAGATTGCCCTTCTTTAAAGTTTTCAAAATCCATGGATCGTTTTAAGTTTTAAAATACAATATATTTTAAAGATCTTAAGTAACGTAGCTCCTGATGCCAATTGTGGAAAACTAGAAGGGGGGTTGAATAGTTTTTAACCGTTTTTAAAGTTTTATTTGCTTTGTTACTATATGTTAATTCAAAGGAAATAATCACAAATAAATAATCACACAATGTAAACAAAAGATAAAGAGAGGAAAGATCAAACCACACGACACAGTTGTTTATAGTGGTTCGGCTACAAGAACTCTATTCCTTGCCCTACTCCACTCCCCGAGTTTCCTACTCGAGAGTTTATCTTTCACTAAGAAACAAACTCCTTTCCTAGGCGGAGAAAACCTTTACACGTCGCTTACTTCCTTTTCCGATACTAAGCTAAACACCGGGTTCTTTCACAAGGTAGAACCAACCTGACGTCGCCTAATTACTTTACCGACACTAAGCTAGATGTCGAGTTCTTTACAAGGGTACAACCACTCCCTACACTCTTTGTACTTTAAGGACTAAAGTACTAACCACACTCACTGATTACAAATGATAGATATGATGTGTGAAACAAACTACAAGATCACACAGTAATGCAACTAAAGGATTACGGTTCTGTAGATCCTTGAATGCTTGATCTCCTTTCTACAAAATGGATGATCAAAGTGAAATGCAACTATGAATGAAGTTAGTAAGATATGTACTGAATGAATATATGTGTTTAAGCTATATGAGTGATGAGAGAGCCAAATGATCAGCTTCCTATTTATAGGCAAGCTGATCTTCAGCTCACGGATCCGGCGGATCCCTCAAAAGGGATCCGTCCTTTATAGGACTTGGATCCGTGGGATGTGACAGCTATGTAATAGTTGTCTCTTACCATATCTTAGTTGTATCTTACCATATCATCCAAGATCTTCAAATGTCAACTATGTTGCTTGCATATCTAACTAAGATATTGTATGTGATGCATACAATGATGTCATGGAATGTTTTATGAATTAAAGTTTCCTTTTAAGGAAACAAGTTACTAAACTTGTAATTCTTAGTTAATATGTGAAGTGTAAAGTGTGTACTTAAGAGACTAAGCTAGTATTTATTATTTGCTAAAAGATATTCCTTATATTTGTCATTAACAAAACTAATGAAAGATCAAAGAATATAAATAACGTTTTTGGGACGCTATTTGTATTAACAAAGAAGGTACAAATAAAACCTCATCCCATCATCCATATTTATAGAGAATGAGGGGGGAGAAACCTAATCCTTGGTGAACAAGGAATCTATAATTGAGGAGGTTAGGAACTTTCCTAATACATGACTAACCTCCTTAAGTTTGAGCTAAACTACAACTAGCCTTCTTCGATACGTAGCAGCTTCAACCAGTGATGAAACCTCAGATCGGGAACCACCTTCATCAAGGCACCAGTAGCAATACCCGCTACTAATCTTAGCTAAAATACTGACTCTGTAGTGAGTCCCTTTAGCCATGTATCCTCCTTCAATTCTCCAGTATGTGTCATATACTCCGCTTCAGTTGTAAACAAAGCCATCATGTGCCGCAACATAGCTTCCAAGCTCACCGCACATTCCTATATCATAAACCCGTACATTATGATTGATCTACCCATGACAGTGATCGATATATCCATGGCGTTGTCATAATCCACAAAAGCCTGTACGTCCGTCTGTAATCCACAATCAAACCTATCCAGCATTCCCACATCCGCAGATGCCATGTCAGGTCTCGTGCAGACCACTTGATACTTATGGCTTCCAACTGCATATATACATGACCCCTTACTCTTCTTTTCTTCATCACGATTCCCTGACAGACTACCCTCTAACGACAGCGTAGAGTGTCCCCCCAACAATATCCGAACCGACATCCCGTTGGAAAACCTGAATTGTGACACCCTCAGAGTATTATCACTCTGAGTCCTGAAGATCTCCATACCAAGTATATTTTCATTTGCTTCATCCAACAGACCCTTGGTAACCCAGATCTCAGCCTTACTTTCATAAGTAAACCCCATATAATCTATATAGAGGAATAGATGTTGGGAATTATAATTTGAGTTGATATTGAAAAAACATGAAAGATGGAGGAGACTTATGAAGACAAAGATGAAGGACCTAAATTGTATTATTCTAAAGTCTTTGTAACCCTAATATCTAGTTTATAAAGAGATGGGGTGTTTATTGTTTAATGTACAGGAGTCAAGATGTAACTCCATTAAAGGTGTGTGTGTGTAAACCTAGGCGTATGGTTCTTGTTTAGACGCCTAGGGTTAGAGATTTGTGATAAGCCTCAAGGATCTTATGATTCCTGTTAGAGTGTAACCATGCTACACTTGATCACGTAGCATTGGGGCTTTTGGTGTTTGTATTTGTTAGTGGTAGAGATGATGACGAAGAAACCTTGTAGCAATAACATTTGATTTTTTAATTGAATATTTCGCCTTTTGTTATTGTTATCCCTAGATGAGAACTAACCAATCTCGAGCTAAACGATCTTAACATGTGGTATCAGAGACTAGGGGCTCGTGATCTAGGATCTACAAGGTTTTTTTGAAGAAAAAGAAAAAATTCGAATCTGGAAAAAATTTCGTATCTTTCTGCAGGTCAGTTTTCAAGTGGCGATAACTTTTTCGTTAACCGTTGGATCGTGCTGAATTTTTTACTGGAGATACTTCATATATCAAGGAAGATTCTGACCGAAGGGATCTTCAATCTGAGCATTCATTTGGAAGTTATGGCTTGTCGAAATCTGCTGCCGACAGGTTTTTCATATATCGAATTTTTAGGATTTTCTCGATTCAACTTCCTTTATTTGGTTCTATTCATGTTAAATCATTATGGAAGTTGTTAATATGTTGTTTTGGAGTTCATTCTACACGGCAGAAACACAAATTTGAATAAATGTTTAAATAGATTCATGGTTTCTAGGGTTTTTATGATCTTTGATTTATATTATGGTTTCTAACCCTAATGGAGCTGCTGTTTCACATTCATGATGTTGATTTGTGAGTAATGATATGTGAGGTTCAGGGGAAGAACCCATAATGCATGATGAAACCCTACTTTATTCGATCAGTGTTAATAAAGATCGATGATATTTAATGGTTTTTGATCAGCTGCTGCTATACGATGATGTGTTTTTGATGCAAGGGTCAGATGGTACTATTATGGTTACTTGTTAATACTGCTCGATATTATGGTTTGTACTGCTCTTGCTTGTTGAAGTTGAAGGTTAGTACTGATCGTTTCTTATTTGTACTGCCAACCATTCTTCATTCGAGTTCGTACTGTCGACGTTTATTTGTACTGCTTGTGGATGGTTCTATTACGGTTAGTACTGCTGGCTCGTGTATATCTCATTTAGTACAACCAAGTATAGCAGTTAGTATTGCTACCGGTGTCGACTTGGTACTGCCCGCTCATGACTTTGTACTGCTCGGAACTTTGTACTGCTAGCTTTTCAAGGACGGTGGTGGTTTATTTTTACACATCATGGGTCGATGGTTATTAGTCTGGTGATCTGTTTCTACTCTTTAATAGCTGGTGCTTACCTCGTATTTAAATTGTCGACATTAATTTTGGTTGTCGAGTATGCATGGTCCTTAAACGATGGTTGATTATTTTATTTACATGCATGCCATCATGCCTCCTCGTATTTTTCATACTGGGACAATATTGGGTTGAAGTTAATCACATGGGTCGGTGCTACAAGCTATATTGGACGGTGATTTTCTTTTTATATGACTATCATGGTAGATGTTGCTATAATATGTCAAGGATATACTACGTACTGAGGAGAATATAATATGCTATTATGGATTTCATAGGTAGTACATATAAGCTTTGATTATTATTATATGTACCATGTGCAATGGTTTCTTATTTGACATTGTTATTTCATGCAAAGTTGCAAAGAAGATTGTTTACTAATCAGGTCACTGGTAAAATGGCGTGAGATTACAACAGTTGAGGGGAAGCATATATCGAGTTGATTATCGCTTTGGAACAGGTGGTTTCAACACACACACAAGGGGAAAACACACACACAGGAGATTTGATTTTGGTTTCGGTTCTTAAAAGTTTAAAGGCTCGGTTTTATTTATTCTTATTGGCGAAGACGATTATTTGTTATTTATTTGAAGATGAAGTGGAATTTTTCGGGTTTGTGTTCTTATTATATCTACGAATTGACGAACACTTGAAGGAGTTACATTATTGTGCTCAGTGTTCATTGTCAAGAGATTGTGGTCTTCTTATACATCGGTTTGGGTATACGTTCGAAGTTATATTTAAGACATAAGGTTGGTTTATTCTACTTCAGCATCGAATTGGTAATGGTTAGTTTTCTTCTTCAATACATACAGTCTACAGAATTGAAGATTCAAGGAATGGTTAACATATGGGTTTCAGGGGAAGCTTCATGTTTAAGTGTTTAACCATTTATATGCTACATCGAGGTGAAGGTTTTTACTACTGCTAATTGTTATTACTACTGCTGGTTTTGATTTCTACTGTTTCAAGTTCATTTTTAGTGCGGAAAACTTAATGGTGGGTAATTTGAGACATTGGAAAGATGGATTGGACGTGTAATATTGATTCGTGGTTGTAAAGATCAAGGTTGATTACTTTTTGTTCCCTATTTGATGATGACAAAAAGGGGAAGAAGATTTATATTGAAGATTGCAGCTTGAAGATCCTTGATGATATGCATGGATTAAGGGGAAGACGACATCTTTCATACATGGTTTTGTCATATCAACTAGGGGAAGATTGTTGGGAATTATAATTTGAGTTTATATTGACAAAACATGAAAGATGGAGGAGACTTATGAAGACAAAGATGAAGGACCTAAATTGTATTATTCTAAAGTCTTTGTAACCCTAATCTCTAGTTTATAAAGAGATGGGGCGTTTATTGTTTAATGTACAGGAGTCAAGATGTAACTCCATTAAAGGTGTGTGTGTAAACCTAGGTGTATGGTTCTTATTTAGATGCCTTGGGTTAGAGATTTGTGATAAGCCTCAAGGATATTATGATTCCTATTAGAGTGTAACCGTGCTACACTTGATCACGTAGCATTGGGGCTTTTGGTTTTTGTACTTGTTAGTGGTAGAGATGATGACGAAGAAACCTTGTAGCAATAACATTTGATTCTTTAATTGAATATTCCGCCTTTTGTTATTGTTATCCCTAGATGAGATCTAACCAATCTTGAGCTAAACGATTTTAACAATAGATATATGAATAAACCTGGTGCATACTTCCAGTAATATATGAATCTGTCATCACTGCTTCGTCTGAAACTGTTGTTGAGCATACACATACCAGACAGAGTATCCATATCTTCTTTCATTACAGCCATCCACTTGGAAATTACCTCACAAGCAACTGCATCCCTGAAAGTTAATGACTCATGTGCATATTCTTTTATTACTTTAGCAACTCCTGAAGCAGCCATATCACTGCCACCTCTATACCTTTCAACAACATTAACCTCTGCATCCTTGTAACACCCCCCAAAATCGGGTCCAGCGGAAGCATACATGTTACTGGGGTGCTACTTAATTGGTATCACAACACAAGGTACAAAGAACGGTTTTACCTCAACCGTTTAGAAGAAAATTTCATTATCAAAACATTAAGTTTACATCATTCAAAATATAGTGCGGAATACAGGCCCATAATAATAAAGCGGTCCCAAATAAATATATCAGAGTCGTCGATGATCAATTGTTGGAAGAAATCCAACAAACCGGTTTCTAGAGCGGACCCACGAATCAAGAACTACTCCAACAAGACCTCGGTAAAGGGTTATGATCCCTTAATGCCGAGTGGCACCAACACACACGAGATATTTTACACTCAAACGTTTATTAAACGTGAGTAAGAAAAGAAGGTACAAATAATACCTCACCCCATCATCCTTATTTATAGAGAATGAGGGGGGAGAAACCTAATCATTAGTGAACAAGGAATCTACAATTGAGGAGGTTAGGAACTTTCCTAATACATGACTAACCTCCTTAAGTTTGAGCTAAACTACAACCAGCCCCCCTAAACTTATATCCTAACTATTACACACTAATATTCTACCACCATCTATTATCTTGGAGCTGTTTAAGGGCCTATTACAATTTGGTGATGTTTTCTATTGAATTTTTAGTGTTAAAAAGTTGTTCGAACAAAATTTATATAGATGTTTTCGTTTACTCATAAAAACGGTTCGACCCGGTGGTTCAACGGGTTGAACCAGTGACCCGGTGAACCGGTCCCTCGTCCGGGTCAATAAAAAAACCGGGTTTTGAAACATTGCTTTCAAGTACAAACGTATACAGAGATTATTTATTAAATTCAGATTCTGTAACATACTTGTCAAAGTGTGGTTCTGTAGGATTCTACAAAAATCCATTGTAATAATTCTCAAGGATTAATGATAATCTTGTATTACCGTTTAGCAAAGCCCATTTTTACGAGGAAATTTGAACTTTTCTCTTATTATTATTCTTACTACGTCACGTTATCACAATGATCAACGAATAACGACACGAACTCGAGACACAATTCGATCACGACACCACTTTTTATTTTCATGAATGACATCAAATGACAATACTCACATTTAATTGATCTCCATGCCCTAATTACTCTAAATTAATGTTTAAACATTTTAATCAAAACATACTTAACCATAACTAATATTACTAAATTCTCACTAATCCTACCAACACAAACCAACCGGGCCCTTTTTATCTCAGCCCATCTCTCGACCCAACATCAACACAGCCCATTACCACGAGCCCAAAGTCCAACCCATCTCACTTTATATCTTTTTTTCTTTCTTTCTCTTATAAACCCGATCACAAACACCCTATAGAAACCGCTCGTAGCTTTGTAATATCGAATGTAACCTATCTATATTTTTACACCATCATGACCACCACCTATCAAACTCTTTTTGTGCAAATTCCCAGCTATGAATGTCATGTACTACCACAGTAACTGAGGCCATATTGTTCGTCCCATAATTGCACCATACGCATACATAAATATTGCAAAACACAACCATTTCGCACCCCGCTTTTTCCTGTGTTCTTCTAATAACATTCTTAACATATTGTGATGCTTAAAAGAAGGATATGACTGCAGAAAAGGTCTGTGGTTCGATAGTATCATTTTGGTGCCATATTTAAATCCAACCGAATACATATGTACTCCAAGAAGTAAAATACAGGGTACCTACCACTAAATATCTTTCCCACAATCTACTAATGTCAGAAAATAAGCATAGGTGTCCTCTTATTCACTAGTCATTCACAGTAACTCCAATGATAAGGTCAATTGGTCAAATGAAACGTGTGTGAATCTTCTATAAGAATACCTCATTCTATCACACTCTACCCTACCCACATTTCACTATCTTTCACCTCACCAAATGCTCTAAAAAGTTCAGAACCTTTCTGTCTCTCACTAGGAAGCAATACGGGTAGAAAGTGAATACGTATAAAACGTATTCGAAGCTTGGTGGGACTGCCTTCATTCCTTCTGCTTCATTCTTGTGCTACGTTCGATATCCTCAGTTTCTTCACCACCTTTTTAAGGTGTGGTATGAATCTTTTCTATACCTCTTTGCACGTTAAATCACTCACTCATGCATTACATGCATAGATTTGAACGTATGTATCATATGTTATTTATACATTGTCACATTAAAACATGACAATAAGTTTCATACAAATGAGCATCACATACATAGAACGACAGGAGAACACTTTACTACACGTTAACATATCACACATTGCATACTTCGATTGTTCTCACTCGAACGAGTACACTCATATATTTTACGTACATATTAATAAGTCGCGATATGTATAAAAGTTGAAGCTCTCATGTGAGACCACAAAACAACCCCTATTCGTCCATGATGCAATAGGATATGTCACAGAAAAACGCATAATAAAACCACGAGAACTTAAGGTAGCACACGTAGGAAATATGAAAAATATCACTAAGTCTTTTAACTATAGAACGCGCCATGACACCTAGTAAACACACAAATATTTCGTGATCACGACATGCAATACATATACTTTTCGACACGACTTGTTTAACGACCTACCAACCTACATTTTTCATGTTAACAACCTGCCATGAAAACCACGACTTGATCTTTTAAAATCACCAAAGTGTTTCGTATAAACCATGTTCGAAAACTTAAAAATATGAACGTATGGGCTTTAAACCCAAAAAGCAGTTTCGATAAGCTACAAATAAGCTGACCATGTGGCACTTTAAGAATAAGCTTTTAACATAAAAATGAGCCCTTTTGATAACTCAAACCCTCCCCAAAGCCCATGGATCAAAAATACTTAACGGGCCACCTTTATGACTCGTTAAGGCCCATTTGTAGTTAAAATAAGCAAATGATCAAATAAGCAGTTGAAATAAGTTGAAAATCACTTAAATAAGCCTTAGGAAAAATCGCCATATTTTTCCTTACTTTTTTGTCATTTTTGGACTAAAAATGTAACGCGATCTAACTAGAAGGACTAAAATTGCCAAACTGTGAAACTTGTGGACTGAAGCTGTGATAACAGCTTGCACAGGACCTAAATTGACCATTGAATTAACTCCAAGCCTTATATGCACATATGGACAAGCTTTGGACTATATTTGGACTTTGGACTTAACGAAGGACTAACGACGTAACGCGAACACAGTTAGGGTAAAAAGTCTAAAATATGGAAAAGAACAAGGACCTACTGTTATAACTTGACATTCTTATTTCATTTTCTATTTTAGTTACATTTTCACTTCATATGCATTTTGAACATTTTTCTTGCATATTATTTAACTTTTGTTACTTATTATAACTAGAAATATTTCGAGTTAACGTTGCATAGCATTTCATTCATTCTATGTAGAAATAATACTATGGGAGCACTTGACACAGAAATCAAGATAATTATATATGTAACATTATTTTGAACTTCAAGCAATTTGAGCGTAACACACTCACTTTCAACGATCAGATCATTACTCATCATTCGTTATTCATCATTCACGCACACCACTAGTAATTAGTCAGATTCTCAGACATTTATATACTTACCAGGTTCCGTATTGAAGTTGTTATCATAATCACCTCAAAGTTTACTTTCACATTCACCAGTAACGCTTAAGGTGAGTCATGGCCTCACTTTTAAATCATTTATATTTTAAACTCTGTGAGGGGGATACATGCTATAAACAGATCACAAGTATTTTTCTGTATGCTTACCTGACATGATATATGCCTAAGTTACCTTATTGCCATAAGACCCTCTATCATGAGCCATTAATCACTGCGGTGAACGCGAATATAATGAATAGATCTATTAGAGGCTGACGACCTATCCCACTAATACTTTGACGGAATGCTATTTCCTAGTCGTATTAGTCGCGATTTATTATATTTGAGAAAAATAGGAATTGGCAAATCACCTATTACACGAGGGCAAAACTTTCATCATTAATTTGATGGACACCTCCGTTTATACGGTACTTTGTTAACGTTTGCGAGTCATGAGACTTAGGGCAATATATGAACTGCAATATCAATTTTTAAACTGATTGTATCTCCAATCCAATCCTACTTGTGTATCGAACTGATATTTAAACTTCAAACTCTATGATTTCACTCAACATTTTGTTGACTTTTAAGCATGTATCTCAGGAAATTAGCGGAGCGGATCAAGGCATGGAGCAGGCAAAACCTATCTTAAATAAGGGTGTAAAATAAAGTTTGTAATTCAGTTAAAATGATGTTTCCTTGGAGAAACTGTTTGCACTCTGATGTAACGCTTTGTAACTGAATTCATATTATGGACCTATAATAATTAAAAATGCCTTTACAGGCTGTTTTCTAAGAGTTTATTTTCGATCCTCTCGGTAATACCCCAGTTAGACTTCCGCTGCTATCTTAAAATTTTGGGGGTGTTACAGATTGGCATCAGAGCCTCGGTTATAGAGAACCAAATGTTTTCAAATGTTGGACTATAACTACATTTTTCAAACAAATTAATTTTACACCATGTTACCTTAAGCCCTCCATGCCTGCTTGCTACCGAGCTCAGTATATTATGCATCAGGATTATCTTAAACAAGTCTCTGCATACTTGATAGTTACTTTGCACAACTAGATCATTTCATGCTTACACCATTTGATGTTAGTAATTACTTATTTTTACTATATATGGATTATTACAGTACCATGTCATTCGTCACGCATTTTAGTGTATCATCGGATTCAGATTCCGAAGGATCACTAGCATCAGTTACATCACCCGTACTTCCTGGTACCGTAGCACCAGAGGTCGTGCCTGACGAGACTGAGCCCTTCGAGGAGGGTGAAGCCGCCGCCACACCCTTATTTGAGAACCCCCATGTGTTAGCTTCGCCAGCACCTACGTTGCCACCACACTTTGTTTATGACTCATATTCTCCTTTCTATATACCACCCCCTGATGACGTATACCTGGAGAGTCAGCAATGGCTTCCTGCTGATGATACACCCGAGCACCACCATGTTTCACCACCCTTACCACCTGACCGCTTACTTGAGATGCATACCCAGACATACCCACTACCACCTTGTCAGCGGGACCCGATTCCTGCGGAGGATATTCCTTCATCGAGTAGACCTCGTATTGCAGACCCATATTCACCATCGTTACCCTATCCCCCTGGTTTCACTCCCCCAGCTCAGATCCATGACGCTAGGGAAGGGTTCAGACCAGTAGTCACTCATACCCTCATACCATCTACAGTGGTGACACGACTGGAGAGTCATGGGGAGCAGATTGACTCGCTTCTTCAGATGTTTGATCACGTACCACTAGACCACCTGGGGACTATCAGTGACACCTTGCATAGGTTAGTTTCCAACAGAGCAGCTATACAGCAGTGTTTGACGCAGATGCAGTCAGATCTAGCAGACACCCGTTCTTACGCGATATCTATACGGAGAGAGGGACAGGCCCTAGCCTGGGAGGCTCATCTTGCGCAGCGTAGAGCCGACACGTTGGAGAACATCATGGGAGATATACAGATTGAGCATCAGACGGAGATACGAAGACTCCGAGACCAGATCTCAGAGCTTACGAGGCGTACGGATGGACCTAATCATTAGACGTAGTTAGCATTTTGTATAGTTTGAGACATTGTAGTCTACCGCATGTGGCAATTAATAAAGATTCTTGTATCGTTTGGTTATGTAACTCAACGGATTCAAGTTATTAATGTTATGTTGTGGATTATGATATACTATATATTAATGTTGACTTATGTATTATGGTTGTTCGTATGTATTGTAATTGTATCCAGACATGTCATGATGTTGCTTGTTATTATTATGATCCTCTAATCGTGTAGATACTGTGAATACTCAAACACATAAAGAATAGAAACTCAAAATAAAATTGATGAATGAAGAAAAAGTTGTTGAACTTCAGTTTTTGTGATTAAATCGTTTGTTCCTTAGCAATCCCATATCCATAAATTGATTAGTTGCTTACGATAACATCCAAAGACATCGTAATTGTTGAAATAATCAATTTACTCACAACTTCACACCATAATTACATTGTTCATGTACGCATTCTTCAAATACTCAACTATCCTGTCTGAATTCTAAATCTGTGTTCTTGTGACATTAATAGAAAATGGCACGTACCAGACAAGGAACTACCAACCATACCGCAGCACTAACGCCCGAAAATGTCCAGAGAATGATTGATGCCGGCATCGCCGCAGCACGTGAGGCCGATGCTGCAACCCGCTCGAGCAATAACATAGGAGCAACGACTGAAGGTGAGGCATCTACACAGCGTAAATGCACTTACAAGGAATTCATGAGTTGCCAGCCAACCATCTTTAAGGGCATAGAAGGAGTGACCGAACTAGCACAGTGGTTTGAATGCATTGAAACTGTATTCATGAGAAGCAACTGCGCAGAACACAACAAGGTTACCTTTGCCACTGGAGTCTTAAGGGGAGATGCTTTATCTTGGTGGAATGCTGTTGTTAAAAACATGGGTGCCGAAGCAGCATTTCAAATCTCCTGGACTGAACTGAAAAATAAGATGTTGAAGAAGTACTGTCCTCGGACAGAGTTCAGGAAGCTAGAAGATGAATTTCATCAGTTAGTGGTGAGAAACAATGACCTGAGTACGTACAATCGGAGGTTTCAAGAATTATCTCTTCCGTGCCCGCATATGGTGCCTGACTTGGAAAAGATGTTGGAACGATATGTGGAAGGATTACCTTCAAGTATTGAGGGAGATGTCACCGCATCAAACCCAAAAACACTCGAAGCCGTGATCACGTTTGCTCAGCGAATGTTGAATCGAGTGCTTAAACGGGGTTCTACTTCCACAGTCAATGGACACAAGAGGAGTTATGATAACCATAGCAGCAACAACAGAAACAACAACAGCCATTACAACAACAACAGGAGGTACCACAGCAATGACCGAAACAACAACCGCAACAGAGATTACCAGCAAAGCCGTAACGACCATCATCAGCAACAAAACCGTCGTCAAGAAGCTGCCAGGGCTTATGTGGCTGCACCTACCGAAAAGAGAGCTTATGCTGGGACACAACCCCAGTGTAACAAGTGCAAATTGCATCATACCGGACCATGCATCGCAACCTGTGGTAACTGCCAAAATGTAGGACATGTGACCAAGGATTGCCGGGCCACTGGAGCAAATGCACCACCAGTAGCAGTGAAGTGTCACAGTTGTGGTGAAATGGGACATTACAAGAGCCATTGTCCAAAGAACGCCAACAATGTTGCCCATGGGAGAGCCTACATACTTGGAGATGGAAACGCGTCCCAGAATCCCAATGTCACTATGGGTACTTTCTTACTGAATCAACATAGTGCTAAGATATTATTTGATTCTGGAGCCAATAGGAGCTTTGTATCTACTTCATTTGCTTTATTGCTTAATATTGCACCCATAGAATTAGATACCTCGTACGAAATTGAAATAGTCGACGGAAAATTGCTAAGCACCAACACCGTACTCGAAAACTGCACCTTAACACTCCAAGACAAATCTTTCCAAATTGATCTCATGCCCATCCAACTTGGAAGCTTTGACGCAATTGTGGGCATGGATTGGTTATCCAAACATCGTGCCAGAATCATCTGCGACGAAAAAGTCATCCAAATTCCCTTCGACAATGAAACACTCACCGTTCGTTGTGACCATTATAAAACCCAACTCAATATCATCCGGTACATCAAAACGGTGAAATACATAAACAAAGGATGTCAAGCATTTTTGGTCCAAGTAACGGAAGATAAATCGAAAGAAAAGGAGAAACGACTAGAAGAAGTACTAGTCGTAAATGAATTTGCAGATGTATTCCCTGAAGACTTGCCAGGTGTTCCACCAATCCGAAAAGTAGAGTTTCGAATCGAGTTAGTGCCTGGAGCATCACCCGTTGCAAAAGCACCTTATCGATTAGCCCCTTCCGAAATGAAGGAATTATCTGAGCAGTTGAAAGAACTGTCAGATAAAGGATTCATCCAACAAAGCTCATCCCCGTAGGGAGCACCAGTCCTGTTTGTCAAAAAGAAAGACGGAACATTCCGAATGTGTATCGATTATTGAGAGTTAAACAAACTCATGGTGAAAAATCGATACCCATTACCAAGGATTGACGGTCTATTTGACCAACTACAAGGATCGAGTGTTTACTCAAAAATCGATCTGAGATCGGGATACCATCAGTTAAGGGTTAGAGAAGAAGACATACCCAAAACAGCCTTTCGAACACGGTACGGGCATTATGAGTTTCGAGTAATGCCATTTGGTCTTACCAACGCACCAGCAGTGTTCATGGATCGAATGAACCGAGTATGCAAGCCATACTTGGACAAGTTCGTGATCGTGTTCATCGACGATATTCTAATCTATTCACGTAACGAAAAAGAGCATGCGGAACACTTGAGAACCATTTGGGATTACTTAAGCAAGAGCAACTGTATGCAAAATTTTCCAAATGTGACTTTTGGATCTCCACCGTTCAATTCTTAGGCCACATCATCAACAGTCAAGGTATTCACGTCGACCCCGCCAAGATCGAAGCAGTTAAAGGTTGGGCATCGCCCACCACACCAACTGAAATTCGACAATTTTTAGGACTCGCTGGTTACTATCGAAGGTTTATAGAGAATTTTTCCAAAATCTCAAAACCTTTGACAGAGCTCACTCAGAAAAACAAGAAGTATATCTGGGAAGAGAAACAAGAATCAGCATTCTAACTCTTAAAACGGAAACTTTGTGAGGCACCGATTCTAGCACTACCAGACGGGAGTGACGACTTTGTAGTATATTGCGACGCATCTCATCACGGCTTAGGTGCGGTGTTAATGCAAAGGAACAAAGTAATAGCTTACGCTTCTCGACAGCTCAATAAAAATGAGGAAAACTATACCACTCATAATCTAGAACTAGGAGCAGTAGTATTCACTCTTAAAATGTGGAGACATTACCTATACGGTACAAAGTGCACGGTATTCACCGATCATAAAAGTCTTCAACACATACTGGATCAGAAGGAGCTGAACATGAGACAGCGCCGATGGTTAGAACTACTCAACGACTACGATTGTGAAATTCGCTACCACCCCAGTAAAGCAAATGTTGTGGCCGACGCATTAAGCCGGAAGGAAAGAATCAAACCTCTTAGAGTCCGATCGTTTGGAATGACAATTTGTTCACCACTCCCATCTCAAATCCTTATAGCCCAATCAGAAGCTCTTCAGGAAGAGAACCGACCTCACGAGAAAATTGATGGCATGCCAGAAAGTGAGAACAGACTCGTAAGAAGAGCTGATGGAATGTTATGCTTTAGGAAGAGATGTTGGATTCCTCTTTACGGAGGTATTCGAGATCTTATCATGCATGAATCTCACAAGTCTAAATATTCCATTCATCCGAGATCCAACAAGATGTACCAAGATCTCAAGCAACTTTACTGGTGGCCAAACATGAAAGCCGACATCGCAACGTATGTTGGGAAATGTTTGACTTGTTCAAGAGTCAAGGCTGAAAGCCAAAAGCCATCCAGACTACTTGTACAACCTGAGATACCAGTTTGGAAATGGGAAAGAATCACTATGGATTTTATTACCAAATTACCAAGAACGTCGACCGGATTAGATACCATTTGGGTTATCGTCGATCGTTTGACCAAATCTGCCCATTTTCTGCCAATCAAAGAAACTGACAAGAAGGACACACTCGCTCAGTTGTACTTCAAAGAAATCATAATCCGACATGGAGTCCCAATCTCCATCATTTCAGATAGGGACAGCCGATTCACCTCAGGATTTTGGCAATCTCTACAGAAAGCTCTCGGTACTCGATTGGACATGAGCACCGCCTATCATCCCCAAACTGATGGACAAAGTGAAAGGACAATCCAAACCTTGGAAGATATGCTTAGAGCATGTGTACTTGACTTCGGAAAAGGTTGGGACAAACACTTACCATTGGTTGAATTCTCTTACAACAATAGTTACTACGCTAGCTTAAAGGCCGCGCCTTTTGAAGCACTTTACGGGAGAAAGTGCAGATCACCTGTCTGCTGGACGAAAGTTGGAGACATGCAACTTACCGGACCAGAACTTATTCACGACATGACGGAGAAGATCTTCAAAATCAAACATCGTCTCCAAGCCGCTCGTGACAGACAGAAGAGTTATGCGGATGTGAGGAGGAAACCCATGGAATTTGAAGTCGGAGACAGAGTCATGCTAAAAGTTTCTCCCTGGAAGGGAATGATACATTTCGGAAAACGTGGAAAACTCAACCCGAGATACATTGGACCTTTTAAAATCCTTGAGAGAATTGGTTCAGTTGCTTATAGATTAGAGCTTCCAGAAGAACTAAGTAGGGTACATCCTACATTCCACGTATCCCAACTTAAGAAATGTCTGTTAGACGAGACTCTCGTCATTCCGCTGAAAGAGATTAAACTGGACGATAAACTTGTATTCACAGAGGAACCCGTAGAGATAATGGATAGAGAGGTGAAGCGACTTAAGCAAAACCGCATTCCTATTGTAAAAGTTAGATGGAACTCTAGATGGAACTCTAGAAAAACCCTAAAGCTTCGATCTTTCCACCTCAAGTCTACAACCTTGATATACCTTGTACTCCAAGTAATCAGTTTTCTTGAATCCCAAGAAAAAGCTAAACCTTACTTATCTTCCAAGAACCACCAAGACTTGAATTCCAAGAAACCGAAAACTTGAAATAGAAACTTCTTTGCAAAACCTTGTCACCTTTGAAGCTCAAAACTGAAACTTCAAGAACCTTGTGACAAAAGAAAATGATTTCCAATAACCCTAGGAGAAACAATCCACCTTCTCGCAAGACAACTTCAAGAACCTTGTTGCCCAAGTAATCTTGACTCGTAAACCTAGAAACCTTTAACCTTGTAATCTACACAATAATAGCCAAACAATAAAAGAAAAATGACAAAGAACACAACAACCACACCAGAAACTTCGAAAGCCTATATCTCTTTCCTGGAAGCTCTGATGCAGGATCCATCCGTAGGATCCATCCGTTGAGATCCTAGATCTATGTTTCTTCAACATACGGTTCGAATTTCATAGAAATCTGTGGAAAACTAGAAGGAGGGGTTGAATAGTTTTACGTCTTTTTAATTTTATTATGAAAACTTTGTTTTCTTTTAAAACCTTAGATTTGAGTTTATATGAAAAATTATACTTGAACAATATTATTAATTATATGTGTATCCATTTAGATTTGTTATAAAAGTTTTCTTTTCATGAATGGAGTTTTAAATTGATCTTTATGTGAAATCAACTTCTAATTAATACTAACAGTTATATATGCCTATATGTATGAAAGTAATGACGATATAAAGAAATAAGTAAGAGATGGAAAGATCAAACTGAGATACGAGGGATTTATAGTGGTTCAGCTACAAGGACACCTTCCTTGCCCTACTCCACTCCCCGAGCACACCTTGCTCGAGAGTTTTCTTTACTACTTCAACAAGCTCCCTTATGGCGGAGAAAACCTTACACAACTTTGGCTTACACCGGTTTAACGACACAAAGCTAAATGTCGAGTTCTAATAGTGGCTAGAACCAATCTCACAACTTCACAACACAACTTCTTCACGACTTAATTCACAACGGCTTCACGACTGGAACTTTAGGACTTCACGACTTCAACACGACCGCTTCACAACTTCTATGTTGCGGCTTCACGACTTCAACACTAGGACATCACGACTAGGACTTCACAACTTCAACACGACCGCTTCACAACTTCTAAGCTACGACTTCACGACTTCTACATGATGACTTCACAACTTCCAAGCTATTGCTTCACGACTTCTACATGACGACTTCACAACTTCCAAGCTATGGCTTCATGACTTCTACATGACGACTTCACGACTTCTAGGCTATGGCTTCATGACTTCTAGATGACGACTTCACAACTTCCAAGCTACGGCTTCACGACTTCTAGATGACGACTTCACAACTTCCAAGCTATGGCTTCACGACTTCTACACCGCGACTTCACAACTTCTACACCATGGCTTTACAACTTCTACATGACTTCTTTACACCACAACTACTTATACACCTTCTTCACTACTTACACACTATACATACCTAGTCACTTATGTTTACACCTTATACACACACTTTACACAAATGAATGAATGATTTACAATTATGATACACCAACAACTTGGATGGAAGAGATACACCAAGTTGTAATACTTCTTGTCTTGAAGGATAGAAGTATTCTTCTCTTGCACTTGAGAGGTTGAAGCTTTGGATCACTTGAAACAAAAGCTTATAATTATATGATCAAAGGGTTTTTGAAAATATGAAATGAGATCTAAACCAGAAAGTTTTTAGTGCAAAAGGTTGAGTAAAAATCCAGGGGAAGGCTGGTATTTATAGGCAGAAAACTGGACAGCTAGAAAGCTACTGGAGCGTGGCCGGCCCCCTTAAATAGGGGGGGCGGTCCCCTTAATTTTAAGGGGGCCGCCTAGCATAATTAAGGGGGCCGCCCAAGCCAACCGTTGCCCAGTTTTGTCTTTTTGTGGGGAAGGTTTTTCTGGAATATTTTTACTGATTTTGGTTAAAAATTTGAATTCATAAATTTATAATGAATTAAACCTTTTTATTTATTACCAAAAATGTTTTTCTAAAAGATATAAAATGTTTTTGACATTTTATAAAAAATCTAGTTATTAAGAAAATGTTTCTTTGATCATATAATGCATTAAGCATTAGTTCATTCATACCTTAAGTGATTTTAGTTGTAGAAGTGAATATTTACAACTAAGTACTTGTTTATTTTATAAGTTTATGTTTTAATGAGTTTACATTTTGTGATCATCAAAACATAGAGATATGAATAAATATTGATAATGTTTTTAGGCATTATTTATGTCAACAATCTCCCCCTTTTTGATGATTACAAAACTAAAACTCATTAAATCCCAAAAGTTATTTTTGGACAAGTATTTAGTGAGTTTATATTCACTTCTCCCCCTTTTTGTAGCATCAAAAAGGTTGAGCCGACAAGTTTTAGAGACAAAATTTGTCGGAACGAGAACTCTCCCTTGATGTGTGCTCCCCCTCGTTTTAGGGCACCAAGGAATCGATATATGGAATACTTGCAAGAAAAATATTAGGAGCACAAGCATATATATAGCAAAAATAAGCATGCATATAAAGACATTCATTAAAAATGTTGTGTATCAATACACAACCATCCAAGATTATATTCAATCCTACATTAGCTAGTAAGTAATGCAATCTACATAATCATTCTAGGAATACATGATCTTCCATGGGGCTTGCACACAAAATGGTTTGAAAAATTATTTTTGATTAAGCATTGCATATGCTTAATTTGGTGAGAATGGAGGTGGTGGTGGTGTAGTGGGTGAAAATGGTGGAGGTTGTGGTGGAGGTTGGTTGTTAAGCATGTGTTCAAGGGATGAAAACATGTAGTGTATCTCATCTCTAAGACCAAAGATGATGGTTCGGTTGTGGATGCAACAAAGGCAATTGTCTCCATGGGCTTCAAGTGAAGCCCAAGGGATGGGAAAGCATGGTGGTGGTATTGGTGATGATGAGAAATGAGCATCAAGAGGTGTTATTGGTGATATGAAAATGACAAGTTGGGTGAATGGAGGTTCTTGAGTAGGAGGTGGAGTTGATGCTCTTGATGGTGGTGATGATAGGTGTGAGTTGATGTAGTTATTGATGGATGAAGTGGAAGGTATGGATGAAGATGATGTGCCATGAGTGGAGGGTGTTTTTGATGGTGCATTTGGTGCACTTGGGGATGAACATTGAGGTGGTGGTGATGGAGTTTTGGTGTCTTCTTGGGTTAAGTCAATGAGGAGTTGTTTTGGTGGTAAGATGAGAATTTTTTGTTTCTTGGATGTCTTAGAGATGGATGATTTTGGTGATAGCATGGTGAATGAAAATGGGTGTTTGATGGAGGTGATGGTTGATTTAGGTAAGGTTTGGAGGTTTTGTGGTAAAATTCCAATACCAGTTCGTCCTTTAAGAGAAATGGTAGCTGGGGCTAGATAAAAGGGGTCGCAAGATGCAAAAGAAAACAGTAAATTTTACTGCCCAGATGGCCGGTCCCCTTAATTGTAGGCCGGCCCCCTTAAAATTAAGGGGACCACCTAGGGAATTAAGGGGGCCGCCCATCTGGTGTTTTCCCAGGCGACCAAATTTGAAAAATTTCCAGAAAAGGGTCATTTTTAGGGTGTTTTTGCAGCAAGCTCCATTTGAATCATGTACATCAAGAATGATTAAATAGTGGCATAAACATGTTAAATACACATGCATACATTTAAAACATATTATGGAATAAGCATGTTATTAATCATCAAGCATGTATATATATATATATATATATATCATGATATCAAGTATACAAGCAATAAGCATAACAATCATATATTAAAGACAAGAAATAAACCATTCATTAGTTGAAAATAATTATGTTAAAAACATAATTATTGATACAACACATATTTTGCTTATAGCATACAATAAGTAGAAAATTTTAAATTGCCTAAGAGATCCATTTGACTTGCTTGAGACATGAAAAACTTGAATTATTTTGGATGGATGATGGTAAAGAGGGGGTAAAAATGTTGGATTAATGGGGTTGTAAGTTTGGGTGTATGGATGTTGGAGAGAGTGTTGATGGAGGAATTGGAGGTGGAGAGCTTGGACTTGACCATGTTGAATGAGGGTTTTGATGTTGTTCAAGTGGTGGTGTTGGATTAGATCTAGTGAGAAGATACTCAATCCAAGTGAGACGCTCATTTAAGGCGATGGTTTGATTATGGAAAAAGATGCAACAAGGACAATTGTTGACATGTTTCTCAATTTGACTCAAGTGATGTGGTGATGATGGTAATGATGGTGAGATGGATGGTGATGGGTCTAAGTTGCTTTGAGCAAGGTGAAAAGCAAGGAGAGCATTAAGCTCATGGGCTTCCTTGAGTTCTTCAATGAACTTCAAGTGTTGAGTGGAAGGTGATGATGATGGAGAGTGGTTGTTATTTGGTGGAAGTGGTGGTGACACTCTTGGTGGTGGAGACATTTGTGAACTTGGGTAATTATGAGTGAATGAAGGTGGACATATGGATGATTGGTTATGTGTGTGAAAGGGTTCATTAGGATGAGGTTTAGGTGTTGGTTGAGTTTGAACAACATCATTTGTTGGGTTATGGCAAATGTCAAGCTTCCTCCTCCAAATGGGCCTCACTGAGATTTTAGCAACTCTTGAAGGCTTGGATCTTGGGTGGTTAGATGATGACATGTTTGGATGGATGATATGGATGAGCATTTATGATGGAGTTGGGTATTTATGGTGTAGTGATGATGTGATTGTGGAAGGTAAATTTTGGTGGGTGGTTTGTGACAAAATGTGTTTGTGAATTTTGGGAAGTATAGGATAAAATGGGTTTAGTTTCAAGCAAGTCCAACTTCTTTTGAGGCAATTTAGGATTTAATAACTTATGTATGCTAAGCATATTCATTAGACATTATTATCTAGCATGCAAACAACTCATTTAGCATGTAACATATATATGTTAGACAAGAAAACACTACATAGCACCAAGTAATTCATAGTATCATATTTAGGAAGATTAATAAGCTAGTTAAATAATCCTAATGAATATCTATGTGCATGGGAATGTAGAGTTGTGATAGCATGGACTTCTAGACTTGTACCAAGTGAGGTCTTAGTGAATAAATTATGGTTATTTTCAAATTTAGTTCACTTATAAATGTCACATACATAAATATAGATGACAGATATGAGATCACCATGCATGATTTAAAGAAATGTTTTTGGCATTATTCAACAATGTTTGCGAGTAGGTTTTATGTGGATGTGAAAAATATATTAATGAAATAGTTTTGGCTTTATTTCAAAATGTTTTTATGAGGAAAGAAAATATATTTTTCCAATCTTTGGTTTTTGATAAACACGTAATTATGAACACAAGTTTGAGAGAAAGGTAGGATGGTGAAACATGTTTAATAGAAATGTGTCATAATCTTTTGAAAAATCATTTTTCCAAAATGTGAAGTTTTTGCCAATTTAAAAACAAGTCCCATTAATTATAGGTTTAAAAATAGTGGTTTATAAAAGATCTCATGCTCAAGGGTATTGGTTAAGTCTATTGTCACATGCTACCTCTTTCTACATATCCTATGGCATTTAAGCATGCATTATGACTAAATACAAATATACATCATATCAGAGTAGTTAGAGAAAAACCAAAGCTATTATAATGACAATGCATTCAACAACTAAACAAATAATTACGAAGGCATGCAGTCAAATCACATAGGAGCAAGTAAACATCTAGAAATTTTATATATGCAAGATGACATAAATCTATGAATGAAAAGCTCTAGTGAAAAGCAAAGTTCATAACAGTAAACTATCGTTAGGTATATTTAGGAAGAATAATGTATTCAAGTTGGAGAATGAGTATGAGACTATTACTAGTGGTGCTCAATTCAGGCTAAACACGATCGTTTTTACGGGTTACACACACCCAACTTCTCACATAGAAGCAATTCAACCGTTAGGTCAAATTGAGTTTCTAGTCAATAGATTCTCCAGTAGTCATTCTCTTTTTAGAAGAAATTAAGTTCCTAAATTTACATATCGAAGAGTACCAAATATTAAGATTGCTTGGTTTACTAATACTTAGGGGGGCTAACTGAAGGGTTTCTAGTTCATTAAGCCACAGAGCGAATATAACTAAAGTGTAAAGGCAAAGCAACCTATTTGACTAAGCGTATCCTAAGGCATTAATAAGATTATATGCATGAAGTAATTACTTATGAAATTTAAAAAAGAGAACTTACCTCACGTCCTAGCTTTTCTTCGTAATGTCTCAGATGATGATCGACATGTGAATGATAGGTGGGTCGGATGATGATCTTCTTCTTCGTCTGTGTCACTCCATGATTTTGGATTGAATTCACTTTGGAGTTGATTCATGTAGTCTTCGTCGTTAATACCTTCATTAACAACATTTGAACTAGTAGCACATGTATCTATTTTATCTAAATGTTTATCTATTAAATTTTCTAAGATAACTAATTCATGTAGAAGATCAAAATCCTCATCTTTGGCTTGACATTTTTCTTGATGAAAGTTTAAGAAATTTTTCCAAATATCATTTGCCGTTTTACAGAAGGATATTCTTTCATATTCAACTTTCGACAAAGTTTTATAAATAATTATTTTAGCTTTATTATTTATGTCATTCTTTGTTTTCAAATAATCAATTTGACTTTCAAAATCCGTTTTGTTTGTCTTTCAAAATCCGTTTTTGTTTGATTTTGAAAATTCGTTTTTGTTTGACTTTCAAAATCACCAATCGAAATGACATGCCAAAGATCTAGATCAATCGATTTCACATAAGTTTCAAATCTATTTTTCCATTCAAGAAAAATATAGTTTTCAAAAAGCGGTGTTTTTTTTTTAAATAGATTCCCCTTCTAAATATCTTTCGGATTCCATAGATCGATTCAAGTTTTAAAATACAGTATATTTTAAAAATCTTGATTGACGTGGCTCCTGATACCAATTGTGGAAAACTAGAAGGGGGGTTGAATAGTTTTACGTCTTTTTAATTTTATTATGAAAACTTTGTTTTCTTTTAAAACCTTAGATTTGAGTTTATATGAAAAATTATACTTGAACAATATTATTAATTATATGTGTATCCTTTTAGATTTGTTATAAAAGTTTTCTTTTCATGAATGGAGTTTTAAATTAATCTTTATGTGAAATCAACTTCTAATTAATACTAACAGTTATATATGCCTATATGTATGAAAGTAATGACGATATAAAGAAATAAGTAAGAGATGGAAAGATCAAACCGAGACACGAGGGATTTATAGTGGTTCGGCTACAAGGACACCTTCCTTGCCCTACTCCACTCCCCGAGCACACCTTGCTCGAGAGTTTTCTTCACTACTTCAACAAGCTCCCTTATGGCGGAGAAAACCTTACACAACCTTGGCTTACACCGGTTTAACGACACAAAGCTAAATGTCGAGTTCTAATAGTAGCTAGAACCAATCTCACAACTTCACAACACAACTTCTTCACGACTTAATTCACAACGGCTTCACGACTTGAACTTTAGGACTTCACGACTAGGACTTCACGACTTCAACATGACCGCTTCACAACTTCAATGCTGCGGCTTCACGACTTCAACACTAGGACTTCACGACTAGGACTTCACAACTTCAACACGACCGCTTCACAACTTCTAAGCTACGACTTCACGACTTCTACATGATGACTTCACAACTTCCAAGCTATTGCTTCACGACTTTTACATGACGACTTCACAACTTCCAAGCTATGGCTTCATGACTTCTACATGACGACTTCACGACTTCTAGGCTATGGCTTCATGACTTCTAGATGACGACTTCACAACTTCCAAGCTACGGCTTCACGACTTCTAGATGACGACTTCACAACTTCCAAGCTACGGCTTCACGACTTCTACACCGCGACTTCACAACTTCTACACCATGGCTTTACAACTTCTACATGACTTCTTTACACTACAACTACTTATACACCTTCTTCACTACTTACACACTATACATACCTAGTCACTTATGTTTACACCTTATACACACACTTTACACAAATGAATGAATGATTTACAATTATGATACACCAACAACTTGGATGGAAGAGATACACCAAGTTGTAATACTTCTTGTCTTGAAGGATAGAAGTATTCTTCTCTTGCACTTAAGAGGTTGAAGCTTTGGATCACTTGAAACAAAAGCTTATAATTATATGATCAAAGGGTTTTTGAAAATATGAAATGAGATCTAAACCAGAAAGTTTTTAGTGCAAAAGGTTGAGTAAAAATCCAGGGGAAGGCTGGTATTTATAGGCAGAAAACTGGACAGCTAGAAAGCTACTGGAGCGTGGCCGGCCCCCTTAAATAGGGGGGCGGTCCCCTTAATTTTAAGGGGGCCGCCTAGCAAAATTAAGGGGGCCGCCCAAGCCAACCGTTGCCCAGTTTTATCTTTTTGTGGGGAAGGTTTTTCTGGAATATTTTTACTGATTTTGGTTAAAAATTTGAATTCATAAATTTATAATGAATTAAACCTTTTTATTTATTACCAAAAATGTTTTTCTAAAAGATATAATATGTTTTTGACATTTTATAAAAAATCTAGTTATTAAGAAAATGTTCCTTTGATCATATAATGCATTAAGCATTAGTTCATTCATACCTTAAGTGATTTTAGTTCTAGAAGTGAATATTTACAATTAAGTACTTGTTTATTTTATAAGTTTATGTTCTAATGAGTTACATTTTGTGATCATCAAAACATAGAGATATGAATAAATACTGATAATGTTTTTAGGCATTATTTATGTCAACAAAATCCAACGGTTAACGAATCTACAGCACTAATTCTCCCACGACCGCGCAGTAACCGACGAACCAAACCTGGTTCACTCGTTTCTCTTGTTTTGGCTCTATCCATGTTGCGTGATTAGTTCTTCTCGAACAAGGCTCTGATACCAATTGTTGGAAGAAATCCAACAAACCGGTTTCTAGAGCGGACCCACGAATCAAGAACTACTCCAACAAGACCTCGGTAAAGGGTTATGATCCCTTAATGCCGAGTGGCACCAACACACACGAGATATTTTACACTCAAACGTTTATTTAACGTGAGTAAGAAAAGAAGGTACAAATAATACCTCACCCCATCATCCCTATTTATAGAGAATGAGTGGGGGGGAGGGAGAAACCTAATCATTGGTGAACAAGGAATCTACAATTGAGGAGGTTAAGAACTTTCCTAATACATGACTAACCTCCTTAAGTTTGAGCTAAACTACAACCAGCCCCCCTAAACTTATATCCTAACTATTACACACTAATATTCTACCACCATCTATTATCTTGGAGCTGTTTAAGGGCCTATTACAATTTGGTGATGTTTTCTATTGAATTTTCAGTGTTAAAAAGTTGTTCGAACAAAATATATATTGATGTTTTCGTTTACTCATAAAAACGGTTCGACCCGGTGGTTCAACCTGTTGAACCAGTGACCCGGTGAACCGGTCTCTTGTCCGGGTCAATAAAAAAACCGGGTTTTGAAACATTGCTTTCAAGTACAAACGTATACAGGGATTATTTATTAAATTAAGATTCTGTAACATACTTGTCAAAGTGTGGTTCTGTAGGATTCTACAAAAATCCATTGTAATAATTCTCAAGGATTAATGATAATCTTGTATTACCGTTTAGCAAAACCCATTTTTAAGAGGAAATTTGAACTTTTCTCTTATTATTATTCTTACCACGTCACGTTATCACAATGATCAACGAATAACGATACGAACTCGAGACACAATTCGATCACGACACCACTTTTTATTTTCATGAATGACATCAAATGACAATACTCACATTTAATTGATCTCCATGCCCTAATTACTCTAAATTAATGTTTAAACATTTTAATCAAAACATACTTAACCATAACTAATATTACTAAATACTCACTAATCCTACCAACACAAACCAACCGGGCCCTTTTTATCTCAGCCCATCTCTCGACCCAACATCAACACAGCCCATCACCACGAGCCCAAAGTCCAACCCATCTCACTTTATATCTTTTTTTCTTTCTTTCTCTTATAAACCCGATCACAAACACCCTATAGAAACCGCTCGTAGCTTTGTAATATCGAACGTAACCTATCTATATTATTACACCATCATGACCACCACCTATCAAACTCTCTTTGAGCAAATTCCCAGCTATGAATGTCATGTACTACCACAGTAACTGAGGCCATATTGTTCGTCCCATAATTGCACCATACGCATACATAAATATTGCAAAACACAACCATTTCGCACCCCGCTTTTTCCTGCGTTCTTCTAATAACATTCTTAACATATTGTGATGCTTAAAAGAAGGATATGACTGCAGAAAAGGTCTGTGGTTCGATAGTATCATTTTGGTGCCATATTTAAATCCAACCGAATACATATGTACTCCAAGAAGTAAAATACAGGGTACCTACCACTAAATATCTTTCCCACAATCTACTAATGTCAGAAAATAAGCATAGGTGTCCTCTTATTCACTAGTCATTCACAGTAACTCCAATGATAAGGTCAATTGGTCAAATGAAACGTGTGTGAATCTTCTATAAGAATACCTCATTCTATCACACTCTACCCTACCCACATTTCACTATCTTTCACCTCACCAAATGCTCTAAAAAGTTCAGAACCTTTCTGTCTCTCACTAGGAAGCAATACGGGTAGAAAGTGAATACGTATAAAACGTATTCGAAGCTTGGTGGGACTGCCTTCATTCCTTCTGCTTCATTCTTGTGCTACGTTCGATATCCTCAGTTTCTTCACCACCTTTTTAAGGTGTGGTATGAATCTTTTCTATACCTCTTTGCACGTTAAATCACTCACTCATGCATTACATGCATAGATTTGAACGTATGTATCATATGTTATTTATACATTGTCACATTAAAACATGACAATAAGTTTCATACAAATGAGCATCACATACATAGAATGACAGGAGAACACTTGACTACACATTAACACATCACACATTGCATACTTCGATTGTTCTCACTCGAACGAGTACACTCATATATTTTACGTACATATTAATAAGTCGCGACAGGGGCGGAACTACATAGAGCCGAGGGGTAGCGGTCGCTACCCTGAACTTTTATCCGGTAGTGGGATTTTTGGCGATTTTTGGCCATTTTTTTCGCGATTTCGCGACCCCTGAAACAAATTTTCGCTACCCCTAAACAAATTTTCGTATTTCGCTACCCCTGATCTCGGCTCCTGGTTCCGCCACTGAGTCGCGATATGTATAGAAGTTGAAGCTCTCATGTGAGACCACAAAACAACCCCTATTCGTCCATGATGCAATAGGATATGTCACAGAAAAACGCATAATAAAACCACGAGAACTTAAGGTAGCACACGTAGGAAATATGAAAAATATCACTAAGTCTTTTAACTATAGAACGCGCCATGACACCTAACAAACACACAAATATTTCGTGATCACGACATGCAATACATATACTTTTCGACACGACTTATTTAACGACCTACCAACCTACATTTTTCATGTTAACAACCTGCCATGAAAACCACGACTTGATCTTTTAAAATCACCAAAGTGTTTCTGATGCGTGGTTTTGTAACCTTACAACAGGTTTTACCTCTCGAGGGATCTCAAGAGGCTTACAACCCCACCAGGCAGTGTACCTGACCGATGTAGTATAGTGTAGTGGTAAGTACGGGGGATTGATCGTTCTCCACAGGGAATAGTGTTCGTTAGGTGTGAAAGGCTACTCTAATAGGTCTAAGGGTTGAGGAAGATTCTTTTTATGTTTTTATATTTTTTTATGAAAGCAAGTAAAATCTCGGTTTTGAAGGAGTGGGCGGAATTAGTTGCTAGTCAACTAACCCAAATAACTACAAATGCAAATAAAATAAATAACTGAAAATAAAATGTTGTGAGAAACTTATGTGTAGAGAAATGTGTTTACTTAGATTTCCTTACTCCCTAACTATCTTTTACCGGTTTATTAGTGTGTATTAGTCACGTGGATGACGGGTGTATTCCTTAATACCATTTGTGGGGTGGCGTACGTACTTCCCCAACTCTACAAGCTCCTACTTCACTCCTATGTCGAGCCGGCTAGGAAGCTCCTAACATGGGATCACTAGAATTCGCTTGTGCATTAAATACAACCATAAAAACCTTTAGTACGCATTTGGTTCATGTTTCTTAAGACGTTCAAGCAAGTTACCGAATAGGAAGTTAGCCAGTTTTCTTAAGCCTAACATAGATAAACAATCATCCAATACAACTAATAACACACTAATAACCAATAATCAATAGCTAGGTTTCATTAGATCTAAGCAAACACAAGATAAATCTAGCCTAACATGTTAAACAAAAGACAAGAACAAGATAGAATCAAACAACACATAGACATATTGAATGATTAATTGATAACTTATCTTTCAATGTAACATGGAAGATCTCAAGGCAAAAAGCCTTGAAAAAGAAGCTAAATTCGTCTTAGGGTTTTCTCCCAAAATTCCACACACTAAGCTCTCCCTTAATGACAAAAAATTAGAAAACTATATATAGATTTTTGGATCTGACGGCATCACCTTATGGAGTGTGACGCCGTCACCTCGCCGCTTCTAGGGTTCCCGGATGACCTTCTTGACGCCGTCCCTCTTTAGCTCTCAAAAATCCATTCTGGCTTATCAAGGCTTGACGCCGTCGAACCTTGAACGTGACGCCGTCCCCTTTTGATTTAAGCCGTGACGCCCTTGATCAAGTTAAAGCGTGACGCCGTCAGAATTCACATGCTATTTTCACTGGCTTATCATGAGTAAATTTCACGTCCACTTTTTCTTGCCAAGGCATGACGCCGTCTGGGGTTAATTGTGACGCCGTCAAAGGTAACTTTTAGCCGATTTTTGAGACTTTGCCGTTTTCTTCACTTTTATGCTCCAAAAACGTCCAAAATGCCTCCTTTTCCAGATTTCTCCTCAAAAGTACCTAAAATGACAAAAGGAACGATTTAGGGCAATATTTGATCAAATAAATACGATTTAAGGCTTAAATGACCCCTTAAAAGCGGTAAACTTTTCGCTTCATCAAATACCCTTACACTTGAGATTTGCTTGTCCTCAAGCAAATGCGCTTTTATTCTAATCAAAATACAAGTTAGGGGTCATTTAATGCTAACATAAAAGTAATTACAACAAATAATCGTTCCACTTCAATCATAATAAGCACGGAGATTACAAACTAGCACCTCACAAGTAGTGTTTAGATACTCACATCTCTCAAGTGTCATCAAAATAAATCTCATAAATGAAAACGGATAATATCTCTCACTACCTGTCATAGCAAATAGATTACCATAGGCTTGGGAAAGGATCGAAAACCTCCTCCACTAGGCGTAAGCACCTAAGATAAACTATCAAAGAGGGCTTTTAAATGGGTTATAACGTTAGGTGTAGGGAAAAGGAAAACACGGTTTTGTTGGATAAGGGATATTTTACTGGTGGCGAGTTAAAGATCTTGATCAATTACATGTACTATACAATGTTGCTAAGCCAAGACTAGACTCGATCTTAAGCTAGAAATGAAATAACAAAAACAAAAACAAAAACATAAAACAAACATAAAATGAAACGGGATGGTAGTCCGTATGTTTTTTCTATTTTTCATTTTCTCATTTTTTTTTTCTTGATTTTTTTTTTTTTTTTGCATACACTCTTGCCCTACCATCCAAAATAATACATCATAGGGGCATTGCATCCCCCTTACACTTAAGATGAACATTGTCCCCAATGTTCAAATAACAAGATGTAAAAGTAAAAAGTAAAAGAATGAAATCAAATACTCCCCTGATTCGCTCGGTGGATAATGAAATTACACGGTTAAATCTTCCTCCAAGGAGAATGTTGAAGCTCCATGACTAATGCATCGCCATAAGCTTGATTCCATAAACATCTCCTTGTCCAAAATAACCTGTTAAACCTGAGAAAACAAACACGAAAACCTGCATAACATCGGCGAGATAAAATCTATATATAAGGATATAATGCTTGTGGAATGATAATTTTGCAGATTCCTGGAGATTATAAGTTGGAGATTTTAATAAAAACTTTTTATGAAAACAAAACTTTCAAAAATTTCTGGAAATTAGATCTGACGCCGTCAGGTTATAAACCCTGACGCCGTCAGAAATGACCTGACAAAAATTCTCATTTTAAGTTTCCGGAAAATTTCTGGAAAAACCTTTACCTTACTTCCTGGAAATCCTGCAAAACATCATTATGACTCGATACAAGCATTTGACTCAAACAAACACTAATATGTATGTTAATTTAGTATTATTATGATTCATGTTCATTTGTGTTCTAATAAACCGATTTAGATTTCCCTTACACTTATCTTTTGCAAAATACCTTTATATGTAGTTAAGACGAAGTTAAAAACAACATAAAGCATTTTCACAATTTAGTTTTTGAACATGAATCAATACTAATAAAAATTAAACACACATACGGAAACAAATAAAATCAAACAAACAAGTAAATAAACACACAAAGCAAATAAAACAAATAAAGCTTGGGTTGCCTCCCAAGAAGCGCTTTTCTTTATTAACGAGTCTTGTAGCTAGACTCAAAGTCACGTACATTACGTGACTCCATCATCGGTCAAGGTTCCTAGGCCATTCTCCTTCCCGGTTTTATATTCCGGTCCTAATTTCAAACAATCCTTGTAGAAACCGAATATCCTTTCCATAACATAGTCTACTCCTTTACTTCTATCCTCATCATTCCTATAGTAGACCGCTTGCTTGAGCTCCTTCTCAACATTTGACAAGTGTTGGAATTGTTCTATCTTATATGGCATTTGGTAGCTTACTTCATCGGTCTCATCCTTAAATCTAACTATCCCTAAGGAAGGTTCATAAGTCATTCTAGAGACCTCAACAAATGGTTTTCCAAAAACCACTTGAGTCAAGGATGCATCGACTATTGGGCGGATATCTCCTACAATTACAAAGTCGGTGACATAGGCGAAGTTTCCTACATAAACCGGTAATCCCTTAACTCTTCCCGTGAAGTTACTCATCCAACCCTTGTCAGGGAACATCCTATACCCAAGTTGATTCTTCATTATCAAGTTGTAGTGGGCTCTAGTCATGATGTTTATGGGTGATCTAAGGTCGATGTAGGCTTTCCACACATGCAAATGTCCGATGTTGCATGGTATGTTGAGATTAGAAGGGTCGCCTATTTCAATGATTGGTCTACCTAGGAGGTATGGTGTCTCGGGGTTATCGAATAAGTTTGTATGATATGCGCGCTCTTCCTTAGTGGGTAGCCTATCGAAGTAGTCCTCATCATTATCTACTTCTTCAATCTCACTTGTCCTAACTTCCTTATCAACCTCGACTTTCTTATCCTCATCCTTAGGTTCACTATTATCCTCATTCCTATCAATTGGTTTAATAGTGACAATGTTGACAAAGTGGACATGTTTGGATGAAGAGGGGTATTTTACTTGGGGTCCGCTATTTGTGTTCCTAGCGTCCTTATGTGGAGGTGATAACACTTGGTTATGGAGAGCTTTCAACAAGTTGTCAATTTTATTGGTCATCTCCGTTTGTTTTTGATTGAATTCGGTCTCGAATCTAGCTATCCGAGCTTCTTGAGATGCCATAAATTGGGACATCAATCCTTCAAAGTTATTGGTACTACCATTGCCGGAAGGATTGTTGTTGAAAGTACGGTTCGAGTTGGAGCCGCTTGATTGGAAACGATTAGGTGGGTTGGAAGAATTTGTTTGTTGTGCGTTTTGGTTTTGTTTCCACCTAAGGTTCGGGTGATTTCTCCATGAGGGGTTGTATGAATCACCATAATGGTTTGGCTCGGGTTTGAAAGTGTACCACCTGTCTCCCGCTCCGTCGGTACGCGAGGATGCGTAGTCAACAAAAGCTTGTTCGGGGAGTTCCATGCAATCACGAGTGTCGTGGGGACCACTACATAATTCACATGAAGAAGTGATTTTGTTCACTTGGCTTGAAGGGTTAGGAGCCTCGTAGGATTTCATGAGAAACTTGACTTGGTCTTCAAGTTCTATGATCCTACGGTCGGAAGTGCTTGAATTGTTCGAAGGCAAAGATATTGCCTTGACCGTTTTATTCAAATCACGGGGATCACTCCAACTTTCGTTGTCATAAAGAGCAAGATCCTCTAGGAGAGCCCATGATTGTTCCGCACTTAGATCACGTAGCTTGCCACCGGCCGATTGGTCAATGGTTTGCCTCGTGGAGAGATTGATATGGTCATAGAAGATTTGGACTTGGAGCCAAAGTTCTATGCCATGGTGAGGAACTTTTTGGAGTAAGTCCTTGAATCGAGTCCATGCCTCGTAGAGAGTTTCGCCTTGACGTTGTTGGAACATCAAGATATCATTCCTTAGCTTGGTAGTTCTTCCCGGTGGGAAAAACTGAGCAAGGAAACGAGTGGTGAGATCATCCCAAGAGGTAATGGATCCTGCGGGTTGACGTTCTAGCCACTGACTAGCTTGGTCCCGCAAAGAGAATTGGAAGAGACGCAATCGGGTCGTCTCTCGAGTGGCAACATCAAGGTCTATAGAATCAACAATTTTAAGAAAGTCCTTGAGATGTTGATTAGGATCTTCGGAACGAAGTCCATGGAATGCGCATCCGCTTTGCACCAACCGGATGGTGTCGGATCGCAAGGGTGTGACATTGGCTCCTTGAGTGAGCTCAATGGTGTTTTGATAGCCATGGTAGCTAGGACGGGAATACTCTCCTAAAGTACGGGCTCTAGGAGGTGGTGGTTGTTGTGGTGGTGGGTTATGGGGGTTAAGGATATTACCATCTTTCATGATGTCGGATGGTATGGTTACGAACAAAGACACGAAGAAAATAGATAGACTAAAGAAAACCTAGAAAAATAAAATAAAAATCTCACTAGAAAGGAATCTAGTGAGTAGACCTAATAGAAATAAAAATTCAACCTAAACAATAACTATTCCCCGGCAGCGGCGCCAAAAACTTGATGCGTGGTTTTGTAACCTTACAACAGGTTTTACCTCTCGAGGGATCTCAAGAGGCTTACAACCCCACCAGGCAGTGTACCTGACCGATGTAGTATAGTGTAGTGGTAAGTACAGGGGATTGATCGTTCTCCACAGGGAATAGTGTTCGTTAGGTATGAAAGACTACTCTAATAGGTCTAAGGGTTGAGGAAGATTCTTTTTATGTTTTTATATTTTTTTATGAAAGCAAGTAAAATCTCGGTTTTGAAGGAGTGGGCGGAATTAGTTGCTAGTCAACTAACCCAAATAACTACAAATGCAAATAAAATAAATAACTGAAAATAAAATGTTGTGAGAAACTTATGTGTAGAGAAATGTGTTTACTTAGATTTTCTTACTCCCTAACTATCTTTTACCGGTTAATTAGTGTGTATTAGTCGCGTGGATGACGGGTGTATTCCTTAATATCATTTGTGGGGTGGCGTACGTACTTCCCCAACTCTACAAGCTCCTACTTCACTCCTATGTCGAGCCGGCTAGGTAGCTCCTAACATGGGATCACTAGAATTCGCTTGTGCATTAAATACAACCATAAAAACCTTTAGTACGCATTTGGTTCATGTTTCTTAAGACGTTCAAGCAAGTTACCGAATAGGAAGTTAGCCAGTTTTCTTAAGCCTAACATAGATAAACAATCATCTAATACAACTAATAACACACTAATAACCAATAATCAATAGCTAGGTTTCATTAGATCTAAGCAAATACAAGATAAATCTAGCCTAACATGTTAAACAAAAGACAAGAACAAGATAGAATCAAACAACACATAGACATATTGAATGATTAATTGATAACTTATCTTTCAATGTAACATGGAAGATCTCAAGGCAAAAAGCCTTGAAAAAGAAGCTAAATTCGTCTTAGGGTTTTCTCCCAAAATTCCACACACTAAGCTCTCCCTTAATGACAAAAAATTAGAAAACTATATATAGATTTTTGGATCTGACGGCGTCACCTTATGGAGTGTGACGCCGTCACCTCGCCGCTTCTAGGGTTCCCGGATGACCTTCTTGACGCCGTCCCTCTTTAGCTCTCAAAAATCCATTCTGGCTTATCAAAGCTTAACGCCGTCGAACCTTGAACGTGACGCCGTCCCCTTTTGATTTAAGCCGTGACGCCCTTGATCAAGTTAAAGCGTGACGCCGTCAGAATTCACATGCTATTTTCACTGGCTTATCATGAGTAAATTTCACGTCCACTTTTTCTTGCCAAGGCATGACGCCGTCTGGGGTTAATTGTGACACCGTCAAAGGTAACTTTTAGCCGATTTTTGAGACTTTGCCGTTTTCTTCACTTTTATGCTCCAAAATTGTCCAAAATGCCTCCTTTTCCAGATTTCTCCTCAAAAGTACCGAAAATGACAAAAGGAACGATTTAGGGCAATATTTGATCAAATAAATACGATTTAAGGCTTAAATGACCCCTTAAAAGCGGTACACTTTTCGCTTCATCAGTTTCGTATAAACCATGTTCGAAAACTTAAAAATATGAACGTATGGGCTTTAAACCCAAAAAGCAGTTTTGATAAGCTACAACTAAGCTGACCATGTGGCACTTTAAGAATAAGCTTTTAACATAAAAATGAGCCCTTTTGATAACTCAAACCCTCCCAAAGCCCATGGATCAAAAATACTTAACGGGCCACCTTTATGACTCGTTAAGGCCCATTTGTAGTTAAAAAAAGAAAATGATCAAATAAGCAGTTGAAATAAGTTGAAAATCACTTAAATAATCCTTAGAAAAAATTGCCATATTTTGCCTTACTTTTTTGTCATTTTTGGACTAAAAATGTAACGCGATCTAACTAGAAGGACTAAAATTGCCAAACTGTGAAACTTGTGGACTGAAGCTGTGATAACAGCTTGCACAGGACCTAAATTGACCATTGAATTAACTCCAAGCCTTATATGCACATATGGACAAGCTTTGGACTATATTTGGACTTTGGACTTAACGAAGGACTAACGACGTAACGCGAACGCAGTTAGGGTAAAAAGTGTAAAATCTGGAAAAGAACAAGGACCTACTGTTATAACTTGACATTCTTATTTCATTTTCTATTTTAGTCACATTTTCACTTCATATGCATTTTGAACATTTTTCTTGCATATTATTTAACTTTTGTTACTTATTATAACTAGAAATATTTCGAGTTAACGTTGCATAACATTTCATTCAATCTATGTAGAAATAACACTATGGGAGCACTTGACACATAAATCAAGGTAATTATATATGTAACATTATTTTGAACTTCAAGCAATTTGAGCGTAACACACTCACTTTCAATGATCAGATCATTACTCATCATTCGTTATTCATCATTCACGCACACCACTAGTAATTAGTCAGATTCTCAGACATTTATATACTTACCAGGTTCCGTATTGAATTTGTTATCATAATCACCTCAAAGTTTACTTTCACATTCACCAGTAACGCTTAAGGTGAGTCATGGCCTCACTTTTAAATCATTTATATTTTAAACTCTATGAGGGGGATACATGCTATAAACAGATCACAAGTATTTTTCTGTATGCTTACCTGACATGATATATGCCTAAGTTACCTTATTGCCATAAGACCCTCTATCATGAGCCATTAATCACTGCGGTGAACGCGAATATAATGAATAGATCTATTAGAGGCTGACGACCTATCCCACTAATACTTTGACGGAATGCTATTTGCTAGTCGTATTAGTCGCGATGCATTATATTTGAGAAAAATAGGAATTGGCAAATCACCTATTACACGAGGGCAAAACTTTCATCATTAATTTGATGGACACCTCTGTTTATACGGTACTTTGTTAACGTTTGCGTGTCATGAGACTTAGGGCAATATATGAACTGCAATATCAATTTTAAACTGATTGTATCTCCAATCCAATCCTACTTGTGTATCGAACTGATATTTAAACTTCAAACTCTATGATTTCACTCAATATTTTGTTGACTTTTAAGCATGTATCTCAGGAAATTAGCGGAGCGGATCAAGGCATGGGGCAGGCAAAACCTATCATAAATAAGGGTGTAAAATAAAGTTTGTAATTCAGTTAAAATGATGTTTCCTAGGAGAAACTGTTTGCACTCTGATGTAAAGCTTTGTAACTGAATCCATATTATGGACCTATAATAATTAAAAATGCCTTTACAGGCTGTTTTCTTAGAGTTTATTTTCAATCCTCTCGGTAATACCCCAGTTAGACTTCCGCTGCTATCTTAAAAATTTGGGGGTGTTACAGGTTCCATTCCTTTAATGCAAACGCTCAACCAACTAAATCAATTCGCAAAAAACTCGAATAAACCTTTTTTTGTTTTATCACAAGAAAGTTACCGACTTTGATCTTCTGTTACTCTTTAAGTATTCATTTAATTTCTGATAAGATATAGACTATAAAAGTATTTTTATATGAAAGTAGACTCAATTACCTATAAAATGATAGGTGTCACGACTTCTACGATGCCACGGTTGATTTTATATGATTTTATGAAAACGACTAAAATCTGAAAGCCATTTATCTGAATTTTTGTTTGGAGCTAACAATAATTGTTAGGATTTACAGCCCAAGTACCATTTCTGTTTCTTTCTTAGTATTTTGTTTCTGTGTCTATGTTGGTTGCTCTCTTTTCGAGCTCCTAATTTTGTATCTTATGTTTATGTTTGCCCTGAAGTTTAACAATATCTAAAATTTCGAAGAAAAAAAAAAGAGATTATTCCTCCTATTAGCAAATATTTTGTTATGCGACAAGTCGACGGGAGGAAAAAACACATGAGAAATAGAATAATGGGCTACTAGATGAAGCCTGAAGGAGAAAAGGAGTTCCAAATTTCTTTTCAAGTGGACGGTTTTTAATCCATAAAACAGCCATTTTTTGATGCGGGGGAAATACATACGAATCGATTCAATATCCATGCCCGTCGCATAGACAATTTTGTTACGCCAGTTTCATATACTCCATATAAGACGTCAAGAAAATAGCTTGGTATATGCTATGAACGGAATTGCTACTTTTTTCTTATTACTGATGAGTTGAGATCAATACAGATCTAGATCAACATAACCAATCTTAACCATCCATTTTTCATCTAAATTAATAAAAAACTAATTTTCACCATTTTTTTTAAAACAATATATCTTGCAAACGATAAATCTTCAAGCTACAAAAAATACACTATCTCGATGAGAATTAAATTATCTTTCTATAGATATGCATTTCTCTATACTTTCGACATTTTTTTTTAAAATTTTCACCCAGAAAAATCACATATGATTTGTAAAAATCATGTGATTTTTAAAAATCCCATGTGATTCGTAAAAATCAAATCATATTTGATTTTTACAAATCACATGTGATTTTTACAAATCACGTGTGATTTTTCTGGGCGAAAATTTTGAAAAAAAAAATTCGTCGAAAGTATATAATAATGCATATCTGTCGAAAGTATATAATAATGCAGATTTCACAAACCCGCAAGTGAAACACAATCAGATTTCTCAAACCCGCAAGTCAAACACAATCAATTTGGCATAAACACTACAACAAATACCTTTGACTTCGAAAAATGTTGAGTTCTCCATTTTACACAGAAGAGGTAATAATAAATTTTACGCTTTTTCAATATTACATGCATAAAAAACGTTAAAAAGACATCGAGATTTTTAATAGGCTCAGATTATTATCGTTTTATCATTTTGGCTTCAAATTTGAAGGTTGCAGAGTGGAAAAAAACTCACTTTACCGTCCATTCGGTTATGCCATGCCAATCAATACAAGCCATTTTTTTTTCTTTTTTTTTTTATTTTTTTTGCAAAGTGGAAAAAGAGGTGACGGAAGAGGAGAGGTAAGGACGGCGGTGGTGGTGATGAACCGTGGCTGCAAAAAACACGAATAAACACCCCTTCACTACACACGATCTAAACCCGAAACAAACGATCCTTTCTTGTCTGATGGCGGCAGCGACGTTGTGAAGTGGTGACAGCAAGATGGCTGCGACGGTGGCCGGAGGTTGGCCTGATAAGGGTGGCGGTCGGCAAGTGTTTGAGTGGGAGTGATAAAATGATTTATGAAACCCTAATTTCCTTTTATACCCGACGCAGGGACCATAGGTGTAAACCCTAGAAACATCAAGGGGCGGCGGTGAAAATATAATCCAGGGACCATAACTGTAATTTTTTCAATCTTTCACGATATGAGGTCCAAGGCTCATTTAGGCTAGTAAACAGCGGATTCAAGACACGAGAATTACGCCATCGTGCTCAGAATAATATTCCCAATAAAAAGACTATTCATACGCCTCGTTTCTTACAAATAATAAAATAATCAAATCAAAACGTTGGTTGTGCCAGTACGCGTTGTGTGCAAATTTCACGTTTCGCTAGATAATCTTCACACTTTAGAGTCAAATGAGTTTCAAGAAGGTTCGTAAATGAAAAACAGGGATAATCTCATATAAAAATATGCCTATAAAATTGCGAGGTGCTACAACCCTCTTGACCAGGTACTCCGGTTTTCATAATGTCTTCCTTAACCTTTGCACCAAGGTGTACCTGCTTATTTACCAAGCAATCCGTGTTTGTCTTTCCTTCAAGTTGTTTAACCTCCGACTTTCTTTCAGCCACTGCAGCATAATCGTTACTCTCCTGAATTACCTTAGCTTCACGATTTTCCTGAGCTCTTTGCAGTTCCACCTCAAACCAAACACGATTTTAAACATGTACTCCATGGACCCTTGTTTTAAATCCAAGACCAAGTTGCTTGAACCCAACTTGTTTTGAACCTCCATGTCTTTGTACAATATTCCCATCGAGCTTTTCGATGTTTAACCTAGTATTCATACTAGCCATTCTTCTTTAACCTTGCTACAAACCTTGTAAAGTTGCTTTTTAACCAACTTTACCAATAAGTCTTACAAGTCGTGTGCTAAATTCGCTTTCTTGTAATAATTGATCTACTAACCTTTAGAAGAACCTTGTGACAAAAGAAAACGATTTTCTATAACCCTAGGAGAATCGATCCACCTTCTCACAAGTCAACTTCAAGAACCTTGTTGCACAAGTAATCTTGACTCGTAAACCTAGAAACCTTTAACCTTGTAATCTACACAACAATAGCCAAACAATAAACGAAAAATGACAAAGAACAAAACAACCACACCAGAAACTTCGAAAGCCTATATCTCTTTCCTGGAAGCTCCGATGCAAGATCCATCCGTTGAGATCCTAGATCTATGTGTCTTCAACATACAGTTTGAATTTCGTAGAAATCCAACGGTTAACGAATCTGCAGCACCAATTCTCCCAAGACCGCGCAGTAACCGACAAACCAAACCTGGTTCACTCGTATCTCTTGTTTTGGCTCTATCCATGTTGCGTGATTCGTTCTTCTCGAACAAGGTTCTGATACCAATTGTTGGAAGAAATCCAACAAACCGGTTTCTAGAGCGGACCCACGAATCAAGAACTACTCCAACAAGACCTCGGCAAAGGGTTATTATCCCTTAATGCCGAGTGGCACCAACACACACGAGATATTTTACACTCAAACGTTTATTAAACGTGAGTAAGAAAAGAAGGTACAAATTACCTCACCCCATCATCCCTATTTATAGAGAATGAGGGGTGAGAAACCTAATCATTGGCGAACAAGGAATCTACAATTGAGGAGGTTAGGAACTTTCCTAATACATGACTAACCTCCTTAAGTTTGGGCTAAACTACAACTAGCCCCCCTAAACTTATATCCTAACTATTACATACAAATATTCTACCACCATCTATTATCTTGGAACTGTTTAAGGGCCTATTACAATTTGGTGATGTTTTCTATTGAATTTTCAGTGTTAAAAAGTTATTCAAACAAAATATATATTGATGTTTTCGTTTACTCATATAAATGGTTCGACCCGGTGGTTCAACCGGTTGAACCAGTGACCCGGTGAACCAGTCTCTTGTCCGGGTCAATAAAAAAAACGGGTTTTGAAACATTGCTTTCAAGTACGAATGTATACCGAGATTATTTGTTAAATTCAGATTCTGTAACATACTTGTCAAAGTGCGGTTCCATTCCTTTAACGCAAACGCTTAACCCACTAAATCAAAGAAGAACTATTTGATAAAATAACATGGGCAAAAAACTCGAATAAACCTTTTCTTTTTTTTTTTTTTTGTCACAAGAAAGTTACCGACTTTGATCTTCTGTTACTCTTTAAGTATTCATTTATATTTCTGATAAGATATAGATTATAAAAGTATTTTAATATGAAAGTAGACTCAATTACCTTTAAAACGATAGGTGTCACGACTTCTGCGAAGCCACGGTTGATTTTATATGATTTTATGAAAAAGACTAAAATCTGAAAACCATTTATTAAAATTCTGAAGCAAACATATGACCATATGCTGAAATTCCATATAGTCGTATGACCAGTGCAGAATTTTATGAACTGAGCATACATCCATATTCTATCTGAATTTTTGTTTGGAGCTAACAATAATTGTTAGGATTTACCGCCCTAGTACCATTTTTGTTTCTTTCTTAGTATTTTGTTTCTGTGTCTATGTTGGTTGCTCTCTTTTCGAGCTCCTAATTTTGTATCTTATGTTTATGTTTGCCCTGAAGTTTAATAATATCTAAAATTTGGAAAAAAAAAAAAAAAGATTATTCCTCTTTTTAGCAAATATTTTGTTATGCGACAAGTCGACGGGAGGAAAAAACACATGAGAAATAGAATAATGGGCTGCTAGATGAAGCCTAAAGGAGAAAAGGAGTTCCAAAGTTCTTTTCAAGTGGACGGTTTTTAATCCATAAAATAGCCATTTTTTGATGCGGGGGAAATACATACGAATCGATTCAATATCCATGCCCGTCGCATAGACAATTTTGTTACGCCAGTTTCATATACTCCATATAAGACGTCAAGAAAATAGCTTGGTATATGCTATGAACGGAAATGCTACTTTTTTCTTATTACTGATGAGTTGAGATCAATATAGATCTAGATCAACATAACCAATCTTAACCATCCATTTTTCATCTAGATTAATAAAAAACCAATTTTCACCATTTTTTTTAAAATAATATATCTTGCAAACGATAAATCTTCAAGCTACAAAAAATACACCATCGCGACGAGAATTAAATTATCTTTCCATAGATATGCATTTCTCTATACTTTCGACCATTTTTTTTTAATTTTCACCCAGAAAAATCACATGTGATTCGTAAAAATCAAATCACATGTGATTTTTACAAATCATGTGTGATTTTTCTAGGCGAAAATTTTGAAAAAAAAAAAGTTCGTCGAAAGTATATAATAATGCATATCTGTAGAAAGATAATTTAATTCTCGTCGCGATGGTATGATTTTTTTCGCGCAACGATTAACTGTTTCCGAAATATTTAATTTTTAAAAAAAGGGTGAAAGTTTATATTTTTTGTTTTGATCAAAAAAATGAGTGGTTAGGATTTATTCATTAGATCTATAACAAATATGAGAACTATATTGAACTTTTGCCTATTACTGATAGGGTGGTATACTACGCCCATGTCAAATAAAAGGGGTATGTTATACGTACCGTCCCGACTAAAACCCTCCCTACCATTCCCTAATATTTTTTTTAGTGTCTCGTGTTTTCGTCTTTTAGTTGTCTTTTCTTTTTTTACTCTCTTTCTTCTTTTCCTTTTCTTTTTATACTCTTTTTTTTTAGTATTCAAGTGTTTTTTTTTTTGTCCCCTTGACGTTTTATTTTTTGTGTTGTGTTGAAAAGAAAACGTAATCGAAAAATATTGAGATTTTTAATAAGCTGAGAGGATGCTTCGATACACTATTGAGGATGTTAGTCTTTTACAACGAGTGTATGTGATACTTTGAATGAATATGATTAAGTATGCGGAATCTACTTAACCACACTTAGAAAGTTATTTGTTATTGGAAATGGAACAGTGATGTTTGTTATTGAACAATGAACAAGGAAAGTTTATTACCAAACGATTCAATATTATTCAAAATAATACGAGTGATCTTCACTATCACTAGGGTTACAAAACTTTGAATCTTAATGTTCTTATGACTTGTGATATTGTTGTGTTTGTTCTTTTCTCTTAATAGATATTCAAGTTCTATTTTTGGCACAAATCTAAGTCATGCAATATCTAGTCTAAGATCTCCCTTTTATACAAACAAAGGAGATCATTACAATTATGATAAGTCTTGTCGAACTACTTGATTGTGTATGTCAGTCATTAAGATACAACATATATTTGTGTTTACAACTTGCTTTGTGTAAACCACATGGTGACTGATTACATTGTCTAAGATATTATCTACCGTAAATACTTGACTTTAGTACAAAATATCTTCGTATACTTATCCAACCAGCAGTAGAATTTTCGACACTTATCCATCTAGCAGCAGTATCTGTTGCACCTGCAGTAGAATGTTTGCGGCAGCAGAATCTTAACGCTAGCAGTAGAATGAAATGCACTAGCTGTAGAATGATACTTAGTGTATTTCTTTGAGCAGAACTGATCTTGTAAACCTTTAATTCCCGATACTAATCTTCAGAATATTTAATTCCCAACAATCCTCCCCTAAACATGTGAATCCTTTTCAACATATTTCTTCTGAATTAAATTATGATTGAGAGAATCTTTCAAACACTTTATAGTCAGATTCTTGATCTGAGCTATCTTCTATTCTTCAAGATTGAATATCTATCCGTCTAACTCATCTACCTTCTGTGAAACTTTTTCAGCAATAACATCATCTTTCTTTGTCTTGAACACAAAATCAATACCTTGAATAAAATATGGTGCAATTTCCTTGGATGGAGAAATTATAAGAGGCAATGATGCTGTGTATCTTGGATGCTTGTTTCAACAAGTGAAATCATCTTCCAGCATGCCTTTGCAAGTGATGAACAAACGTAGTGAACTGAAATTGAAACTAAAAGCTCCTAGATAGAACTTTCTCCATTAGAATGGTTCATCCCTTCTGAATATATATAATACTCCAGAATCTTCATTTGAACTTTCTTCATTTGAAGAGCTTATTCCCAGTTTCCATCAACTGAAAAAGTTTATTCCCAGCATCCATCAACTGAATGCTCATTCTTATTATTGGCTGAATAATAGGACATTTTAGCTTCTCAAAAAGCTAACATCATCATCTTGTATGCTCTTGTATTTTCCATTGTAGGAGGAGATACAACAACTGCTTGATCAATTTCTCCCTTATTCTGAGCATACTTCCTTCCCTTATTGGTTAATCTTCCTCCCCTGAGCTTGAGCTTGGAAGATCTCTCACTTTGTACCAAAATTTTTATCCTCCCCTGAGATTTATCATTTCCTCCCTTGTTTGGAAGATCTCTCACTATCATCTGATCTACCAATGAGAACATGTTTTCAGACAATAGTGTACATGTTGGCCATCAATTCCTTAAGAGTTTAAATTGATGCCCTCATCACTTCTAGGTGTGTTAACTCCTATGAGTGGTGAATCATAGGGCTTTGACTCATTTTCCATCATTTGATGGTTTTTCTGAGCTTCTTTGAAAATCCTTTTTAAGAAACTTTTAGCAGTATGAATATGATTTTATTATTGAAAAATCATACTGCTTACAACCATTTTGAAGGGATTAAGTGTGTAACAGACACTTAATCAAGAATTCAA